>VMDO01020467.1:0-37429 GCA_007922755.1 Pedetes capensis | reverse complement strand
ATATTTTATATATTTATATATTTATATGATATAATATAATTTATATATATTATATATATTATATACATATAATTTATATGTATAATATATAAATATATATTTATATATTATATAATATTTTATATATAATATATAATATATATTTATATATTATGTATAATATATACATATATATGCACATAACTTATGCACATATATACATATATGCACATATATATGCACATAACTCTATGTAAAGTTATTTAGTGTCATAATTTTTAAATAGGGAAATATTAAAAACCAACTAGATAAGTAGGTAACATATTAAATAAGAGAAATCCATACAATGAAATACTGTACAATACTATCAGTAAAATACATTACTAGAGCTGGGGCAAGGTGTGGCTAAGTGGTAGAGCACTTGTCTAGCATGTGTGATGCATTGGGTTTGATCCCCAGCAACATAAAAAAATAAAAATAAAAATAAAAATGCATTAACATACAGATGTGCACAAACATATGTGTGACATGCCCTCAAAATAAGGAGGAGGGATTTATTTGCTATTATGGGATAATATCCAAGAATATTATGTTTTTTTTTAAAAAAAAAAAAGAAAAAAAGCAGTGTGCAAATAAATGTATATCGTATGCTACGGTATTTTTTTCTAGAAAAGAGGTGTAAATATGTCTGTGTGCAAAGAATATCTTCTCATAACCACATAAGAAACTGGTAATGCTATTTGTCTCCCCTGAAAACTTCATGATTAAGACACAGATGTAGGTGAGCTCTTTTTTTTTTTAAGCTTTTGTTTTGTTTTGTTTTGTTTTGTTTTGTTTTCAGTACTGGGGTTGAACACAGGGTTCATGCATATTTTGCAAGCACTGTACCACTGAGCTGCACCCCAGCCCATTATTTACTTTTTATCTTGAGACAGGTTCTTACTAAATTACACAGTCTGCCTCTAGCCTCAAACTCACAATCCTCCAGCCTCTGCCTCCCAAGTAACTGCGATTACAGGCATGTCCCATCACTCCTGACCTGAATTTTTCAATATGTATATACATAGATATCCTATTTATAAAATATAAATTTTAAAAACAAAATAAATTGTAAAATAATGTGTGCAATATAACCACAGAAAAAGTTCCAAAAGTATTAATGCAAGGGAATAGAACAGGAGAAAGAAGAGCTTAATCTTTTTACTCTCTTTGGTTTGTTATTGTGTAAATTTTTATGAAGGACACACACATATCTATATGTTTCTGTATGCGAAGAAAAAAAACTTTTCAAAATGATGGATAGGAATTAAAAAGTCTTGAGTTTTCTCTTTTTCTTTTTTCTTTCTTTCTTTTTTCTTGTTGTTGTTGTTGTTGTTGTTGTTATTGTTGTTGTTGTTTTATTTTTGCTTTATGTAATACTAGGGGGTGGAACCCAGGGCTCTTCCACCACAGAGCTGAACCCTCAGCCCCTTTTTTATTTTATATTCTGAGCCAAGGTCTCACTAAGTTTCTCAGGCTACCTCTGGCCTCAAACTCATGATCCTCCTGCTTCTGTCTCTTGAGTGACTGTGAAAGTTCTATTCTCTCACTGTGTGGTCGTACAACAGCATCCTAACTGGGGTGTATCCAGGTAGCTTGATTGCTAGGTGGCCATGATTGGAGGGATTCCAGAAAGCATTTCTATAGAAATCCTTTCTCCTTTCTCCACTCAGAAAATTCTACCAGGAGAGTCTGCACCACCATGTGAAGCCTGTGTTCTCATTCCCGTTCTACAAGACCACCTTAAACAAATGATTTAGTCTCCTAGGGCCTCAGCTCCCTCATGGATACAGTGAAAGTGTTGGACTCAGTGATATTCAGTTATTCCTCTTGGTAGTCTAAGAATTGAATCTATTAATTCATAACCCCAAAAAACAGTAAATGAGTTAGTAGCCAATCTGAGATATTGAGGAATATAACATGCAACTACTTTAAAAGGTAATTACGGTTTAAGAGAAAAATCTCAAAAAATCTTTTCAACTTAGTAAAATGAGACTCTCCTGCTAGAATTTTCGGAGTGGAGAAAGGAGAAATGTTTTCTGTAGAAATGCTTTCTGGAATCCCTCCAATGATGGCCACCTAGCAATCAAGCTACCTGGATACACCCCAGTTAGAATGCTGTTATATGACCACACAGTGAGAGAAAAGAACTTTCACAGCACTGAACACATGACTCAAATGATCCCAATCAGCCTTCCAGAATATCACATGATACCGTTCTCCTTTTCTAGCTTCTTAATCTAGCTTTCAAATTAATTTTTTTTCTTTTTTTGTGGTACTGGGGGTTGAACCCAGGGCCTCACGCTTGCATGCTGTGCAAGTGTTAGACCACTGAGCGAGCTCCTCCCCCAGCCCATTTTTCTTTTTACTTTTTTGTGATAGGGTCTCACTAAATTACGCAGACTGCTTCTGGTCTCCAACTTGCAATCCTCCTGCCTCCACCTCCCAAGCCTCTGGGACTACAGGCATGCGCCACTGCACCTGGTTTAATTTTTATTTTTATTTGTTGACCAAGGCTGTTATTTTTTCCTCCCCATAATCAGGAAATATGTGCAATTTCAGATGTTCCAATCATGAGTTTTAAACTCTTAACTGTATGAAAACTAGTTTATTTTATAGGTGTATTGTTCAAATATAGAAAGAAAGAAGTAAGACCAGCATCATTTTTAAAGTAAGCTAAGGACTTCTTTAAAAAAAAAAAAAGTAGTTCATGGATTAAAATTGAAGAAGAGTAGAAAAAGGAATAAAGGGTCATATCAAAAGAGGACTTAGAAATCTTTCTGGATCACAATCTCAGAACATCTTTTTCTGGCATCACCACTATTATAGACTCAGAAAGGATCTCTTATATAAGAAAAAAATACAATGAAATCTTCCCCTAAAATTTGTGAAAGACTTTTTTTTAGACTCTGGTTCTACAGAAGCTGACTCTCTTACACACGGAAAAGAAAATCTGTCTAAAAGGACTGTGAAAGAAAGAGCACTAGTTCCAATGTTAAGGGCATGGGTCTCACTCACTGTGTGACCTTGGACACAACCTTATTTTCTCAGTGCCTCCATTGTTTATGCAAGAGTCATCCTCTGGAATATAAACCCACGTTTCTCTGCACTCCTTACAGGGCCCTACACAATGTTAAGCACCTTGCAGAGACTCAGCAAGTCATTCACTGTCTATCAAATCTCATGAATCTCAAATCTCATGAATTTAGCGTGTTCTCATGACTAGAATTTTTATGGGAAAATTCAAAGAATTCAGATGAATTCTAGGTTGTATTCCAAATCCATTCCCACTTCAGCACAATTGTAGGAGTTAATGTTCAGTCCCTGGAGTTAGACACTCCTGGATTCAAGTTCTGGCTTGCCATTTTTTACCTCTCCATCCTTAAATGAGTTATTTCTTAACCTCTCAGAGCCTGTTTCCCAACCTGTAATACTAGCACCTTCTTTATATGATTATCCTGAGAATTAAATAACACAATGCCTATAACGTACACACCTGCAGCCATAGCCCAGTGGCATCCAATCCTGTCAGATCTCAGAAGCTAAGCAGGGTCAGGCCTGGTTAGTACTTGGATGGGAGACCGCCAGGGAACACCAGACACTATAGGCTTGGGAGAAGGACATGGCAACCCCCTCCCAAAAATCAATCTGCCACTGAAAACCCTATGAACAGCAGAGAAGCACCGACAATAGAGTTTCACCTGTTGTACACAGGGTCACTATAAGTCGGATACCAACTCGACGGCACCTAACAACAACAACATAACATACACACGGTTCAGTATGTGGTCAATGCTCAAACACTGTTTATTAACAATATTGTTGCTGCCCTCAAACTAACCTTTATAGCCACATCCATCTTTTCTCTGGTAACAGAGATCACAATTCCTGCATTAGCCTCCTTAACTGTGATATATTGCTCAGACAGTATCTGAGCTAAGTCCTAAGTTTTCCTGGTAAAATTTTCAGCATCAAACTTTAGTTCCAATTTGTACCATCTAGACTTGGCAGCACCTAATAAGAACAATAACAATCATCTGTTAGAAGCATCTGTGGTAAAATTTCTGTTATACTACAACTGTTAAATAGTAACTAAGTAGAATGAGAGAATATCATAGCAATTTGTTCCCAAAGCAATCCCAAAAAATAATCTGCCATTGAAAACCCTATGAATAGCAGAGAAGCACTGACATAGTGCTGGGCATGGCACAGTGTCGGGCAGTGTTTCCTTCTGTTGTACACAGAGAGACTATGAGTCAGACCCGACTCCAAGGCACCTAACAACACAACAACTGAGTAGAAGCATGAAGTAATATCATATTAGTAATGTTTCTATTCTAATTGCTGTCTTTCTTTCAAGCTCAACTTAAATTCCCCCTCCTCTGTGAACCCAACTTCCACCTCTTTGCCTTGCATGCCCCAGACTGTGAAGGTTCTTGTTCCATTTTCTCTGCTCAGTGTGGGCATATTTATGAGACATATTTCCACTGGAGTGACTTTCATTAGGTGCTGCCATCTGTTTCCTATCCAGACTGTAAGTTCCTGAAGGGCAGACTCTAGGTATTATTCATCCTTTACCTCCCAAATAACACCACAATACCTAGAACATATGCAGAAAAGTGTTTGTGGAATAGACTAGAAATAAAGTAAATTTAATTTTGAGGTTCTACATGAGAACTGCCTGGAAAATCATTCCAAAAATGGCTAGAAAACATCCTACATAGAAAGCCAGAGGAAGGAAATATAGGAGCAAGACTGAAAAGCTGCTGCAAATATAATACAGCAAAGCAGAAGGTGCTGAGTTCATAAATCAAGCCTGGTCTTTTTTTTTTTTTTTTTTTTTTTTTTTTAATTTCCAGTTCTGAGATCACATAGCTGCTTATGAGAAGTCAAAGTGGAAAGAATTCTAAAGTAGGAATTTAGAGACTTGGATTTAGTCCCAGCTCTGTCATTAACTGTCTATGTTACTCCCTGTCTCTAAGTCTGGTATTGGAAACAATGATTCATAAGGTCCCTTTAAACTCTTTCCACATAAGCACATCTGGCGACACTGCCATTAACCTCATTCTACAGTTAGGAAAATTGAAAGAGAAATACAACAACAAGCTCATCCCAGAACCTTGCAGCAACAAGCTACCCTTCTAGGGTGGAACACAAACAAGCTTCTCTGTCCTCAGTCCAGAACAGGAAGTTTTCACACAATTGGGAGCAAACTGAGTGCATAGTGTTAGCCATCAGCACAACCACACTCCTGCGCTCCTACAGACATACAGACTTGCCTTAATCAATGTCCCTGGTGGGTAACTGAGGACAGAAATTGCCTAACCTCCACCAATGAAAACAGGACTTTGTCAGGGCCATCCTGCTTCCTGTCGTCACCAGGACATCACTGGAGTCTAACACGCAGGTCCAGCACCACATTCAGAGTTGAGAACCTGATTGGCCCTTTGGTTTAGACACCCACATCCAAATAGAGTGCTCTGAAGCCTTAAAAAAAATCAGAAAGTCTGGATGGGACACTAACATTTTAGAGTAAGAAAGCCATTCAACCTCTCAGAAGACAACACAAGAACCAATGAATCATAATTCAAACATTAACATTGGTAATGTAAGAAGCTTCATCTAATTCAATAGTTTTTAAGTTGTTAATGAGAAATCTGGAAGCCTCCTGAGCCCCACATATATTTACATAATACAGATATCATTTTTATTGTATGTATTTCACATATCCCAAAATCCATCCTTTTAAAGTATGCATTCAATGCATTCATGTGTGGTCAAAACATTGTGTAGCCATTATTCCTATCTAATTTCAGAACATTTTCAACACCCAAGAAATAAACCTTACATTAGCAATCACTTCTCGTTTTGCCCTCCTCCAGCCACTGACAAATACTAGTCTATTTCTGCCTATGGATCAACCTATACTCTGGACATTTCATATATATGGAGAATACAACATTTAATATTTGGATTCTTTTTGTCTTGCTTTTTTGCTCTACAACCTTAGGGCATAAGATCTAATAACAAAAGAGACACCTAAATAAAGATATCATCTTTCTTTTTCAGAAACTTCTTAAAATGCTGTATGAAATGCTTAGCACTCATGGACCATGATCTGTTCCAGCCCAAAGGGAGGAACAATCTTCAAACTCACTTAACTCTAAGCACAGTTTCATAGGCTATGCAAGGACATTAGCAGCTCACAAATCCAAATCCTGGTATGGCTGCTCCCTAACTCCATGGTGACCTTGAGCAATCTATTTAGCCTCTCTCACTGTTTACTGTCTTGATCTGAAAAATTAAGATAACACCAGTACCTTCTTTACATGGCTATAGAAGAATAAGAAAAACAGTCGGGCATAGTGGCGCATGCCTGTAATCCCAGGGACTTGGGAGGCAGAGGTAGGAAGATTGCAAGTTCAAGACCAGAAGCAGTCTGCATAATTTAGCAAGACCCTGTCTCAAAAAGTTAAAAAAAATTAATTTTTTTGAAATGGGCTGGGGGTGCAGCTCAGTGGAACAGCACTTGCAAAGCATGCAAGCGCAAGGCCCTGTGTTCAACCTCCAGTACAGCAAAAAAAAGAAAAGAGAGAGAGAGAGAAAGAAAAAAAATGTATGAAATCTACCTAATGCCTCACATACAGAGGGCCCTCAATAAATTATTATTACTATCATTTGCAACTAATATTTTTATTCTCTTAAGTGCCTTTATTTATCACTGTGTTCTGGAAACTGACCAAAGAATTGATCATGGTCTTTGCCATCACAGAAATGATATATGATTGGAAATATAAAATATATTTTTAAGTCCAATATTGCACTTTCTTATTTTACTTTAATCCCACCACTTAATTCTAGACATGAAAGGAATGGAGAGTATTTTCTGGTTTTTGCACACATGTTTTATCTATAATACCGAGCTGGAAACTTTTATCAGTTCAACTCTTCCAAAAAGCAGACACCATGACAAAATTAGTCATGTTGGAGATTTTGGGGGAGCCATGCCCATGAAAGACTGAGAGGCCATCAGCACAGGTAGGCGGAGCCTTCAGACTGTGGTGTAGGTCTTGGATGCTGAGTAGTGGAGAGGAGGAGAGAGAATTGGATAGGAGGACAGTCCCACTGCAGTGTAGCACTGAGAAAGTCTCAGCCAGGTCACCTGGAAGTCTGCAAATAAAAATTATCCATTACAGGAGCTCTGTGTCAGGCAGAAATGGCCTAGCTCTAGTACCTCTACCATACTTAGTCATGAGCTGGGAGAAGCCAAGGAAATATGTGCCTGGCTGGTGAATGCAGAGCTGAAGGGGCTCCAGCTGCACACACTCAGCTAAGTGCACTCTTTGCAGCAGGTTCTCATGAAAGAGGATCTGAACAGCACACCTCCATAGCCTCTACAGAATTCCCTGGGGACAGTAATAATTAGTAGTATTCCTTATATTATGTAAGTTGCAATCATTGTTGAAAGCTGAGTAAATGATAGTTTTACCAATTGGCAAGAAGAGCAACCCATTTACTAAATCCATGTTGAGTACGTTTCATAATATCCAAAGAAGAGAAATGTTTTCCACCATTTTTACTAAATGACAAGGCTTAGAAACTGTTCCTGTGGCATAGCAGAGCCCAGTCTGCCAACAGAACAGTTGGATGTGCTGAGGCAATGAACTGATGGCAACAGGAAGAAATACCAAGCAAAAGTGGCCTTGTAGAGCCAGGGATGGTGGCTCATGCCTGTAATCCCAGTGATTTGGGAGGTGGAGGCAGGAGATTCACAGGTTCAAGGCCAGAGGCAGCCTGTGTAATGTAGCAAGACTTTGTCTCAAGATAAAAAAAGAATTTTTTTAATGGGCTAGGGGTGCAACTCAGTGGTAGAGCACTTGCCATGTATGTGCAAGGCCCTGGGTTCAACCCCCAAGTACCACAAAAAAATAGAATAAAATTTTTAAAAAGTGGCTTTGTCATTGACTTCATTATCTACCTAAATTCACTTATATAGACACTACCACAGGTCAAAGCAACCAGAGGGTGTGGACTCCAAGGCAGAAACAAGATGGCAGATAAAGTGCATCTGAAACAGCCAACAGAGAAGGCCTCGGGAGCTTTGGACAGAGAGGAAGGTTTTAATCATGAAAGTATGCATGCCCAAAGCAAGCATCCAGCAACTGGAAACCAGGTCATCACAGCACCCATGGGAGTGCTGCAAAGGATAATTCCAGTTTTCAAAGAATTAAAATAGCTGTGGGTGAGGCAACAAGAAGAAATGAGTCATTAATCTGGAGGTAAAGTGGGCCAATAACCACACATAAAGGAAAGCAGAAAGAGGATCAGGGTTCTTACCAGGTTCATTTCTCATTTTCACAGAAGGCAGCAATCTATTTCAATTTAAAGATGTACACTATGCACGGAATGAAAGAAGCAAAACCTCAAAAACATCCACATGTTCAACACATATTGCTAAGCGCCTCTCATGTCCCAGATATGCACTAGACTTTGGGAAGATTTTTTTTTTAATCATTCGCAATGACTTCCCTAAATCCTGCCAGGCAGACAAATCCTAGAAGCAATTAAAATCTAACATGACACATCATAGATTTGTGATGGTAGAAGTTGGCCTAACTCTTTAAGTAATGTGATCACATAACTAACTCATAACCCAAACCAGAAAACCTCAAGAATGGAAGGGAGCGTTGTTGATTAGTACACTGCAACAACGGGCATAAACTGGGATTGCAGCTGGACAAGCCAGGATGGATTTCATCCTGTAAGGAATAAAAGTGGCCAGAAACAAACTAAAGGGAGAATGAGGGGAAAAAATATTGTAATAAAGAGGTCAGGTTAAAGAGGAAAGGGATGACAGATAGGTAAGGCAAACTGAGAAAAAGAAATTTCTGAAGCAACAGGACCTCAATAATAAGTCAACTTATACTTATATATTTACTGCAGAGAAACTAAAGGGGAATGGGTGGGAGAAAAACAACTTTTGTTAAGCACCCACCATGTACTAAGCACTATGTCAGGCATTTTAAAAGCATATTACTTAGTCCTACCTAGAAAATAGATTTGTTTGTTTGTTTGTTTTAAGGAGACAGTCTCACCATGTTGGCCAGTCTGGCCTCAAAGTCTTAAATTCAAGCAAATCTCCTCCTGTAGCCTCCCAAGTAGCTGGGGCTACAGGCACATGCCCCTAGGCCCAGCAAAGATAGTTATTATTACCCTCAGTTTACAAACGAGGACACGACTCAACCAGATATAAGCGGCAGAGCTGAGATTTGAATACCTGCCTTTAAACTACAGTTTTGGGGCACCATAAATTAGTTCAACCACTATGGAAATCAGTATGGAAATACCTTTGTAAACTAAAAGTAGAACTCCATATGATCTAGCTGTACCACTTCTAAGAATATACCCAGAAGAAGGTAAGTCATCATACCACAGGAACACCTGTACTTCCATATTTAATGTAGCACTCTTCACAATTGCAAGGGTATGGAATCAACCCAGATGTCCATCAACAGAGGATTGGATTTTTTAAAAAGAGGTATATATACATAATGGAATATTATTCAGCAGTGAAGAGGAATGAAATTATGTCATTTGCAACAAAATGGATGGAACCAGACAGTATCATTTTAAGCAAAATAACCCATACTCAAATAGAGAAATGCCATATATTCTCTGTCACATGCAGGAGCTAAATCTACCTTAAAGAAAAAAAGATGTATGCATTCATATAGATATATATAAATGTATAATCTTACTTATCTAAGATTGGAAATACAAGTGGACCCAATATGAGAGGAGAAGGGACTAGTGGGAGGGAATGGATGATGGGGAACTGAGGAAATAGAGGGAGAAAAATGTAGAGGGAAAGAAAAAATGAAAAATACAGACTGCAACTCTATGAAAATACAAAAAAAAATCATTGTCTAACCCATGGTTGCATATGGCTTTCATTACTTGTTAATTAAATTTAATTACTTATTAATCAAAATTTTCCCTTTTTTTTTTGGTTTCATTATTTTGTTCTGTAAAATGTTTAAGCAGATGGAAGTGCAAGCAATCTTGATTTGACAGTTACATAATGGATATATCAACTGAATTACCATTCTGTATCCCTCCAATATGTGTAATTAAAATACTGACTATAAACAAATTAATAAACAAATAGACTACAAAGTTTGTGTCTATATAACCAGTGGCAGGCTGAATTTGTGCCTAAGATTTCAAAGTTCCAGGCCAGTGCTACCCTTACTACACTATACAGGGTAAGTGAGATCATCCACCTGGAACATCAGAATGTAACCTTATTTAGTAATAGGCTCTTGCAGATGTCATCAAGTTAAAATGAGGTCACATTGGATTAGAGTAGCTCCTAAGCCAACGCCCCATGTCATGATAAGAAGAGAGAATTTAGACACAGACACAGGAAGAGGAGACTGCCATGTGAAGATACATAGAGACACATAGGGAGGCACGCCCTGCAAGACGGAGCCAAAATTAGATTTATATGTCTACAAGCCAAAAAATGTCAAAGATGGCTGCAAGCATGAGAAGCTGGGGAGAGGAAGGAAAAGTTAGCTTCTGGAAGACTAGGAGGGAGCATGCCCTGCTGACACCCTTATTTTAGACTTCTGGCCTCCAGAAATGTGACACAACAAATATTTAAGCCACCAAGTTTGTAGTGGTTTATCTGGCAGCCCTCGTAAATGACGGTAGAAGTAAGGAGCAGGTAATAGAGCAGGAAGGGTGGAAATGGAAGGCAGGTTATTGGGAGGCCCATGCAAAGGAGAAAGAAGAGGAGGGGGAGAAAAAGAAAGAGGAGAAGGAAGAGAAGTTGTTTTCTAAAGATAGTATCTTTATAATCTTGGAAACTGGGAAATATTCTTTAAATACAACACAAAAATGTAATTACAAAGTATAAAATTAAGAACTTCTGCAGGGCGTGGTGGCGCACGCCTGTAATCCCGGCAGCTTGGGAGGCGGAGGCGGGAGGATCGCAAGTTCGAGACCAGAGGCAGTCTGCGTCACTTAGCAAGACCCTGTCTCAAAAAGTAAAAAAAAAAATGGGCTGAGGTGCAGCTCAGTGGTCCAGCACTTGCAGAGCATGCAGGCGCGAGGCCCTGGGTTCAACCCCCAGTACCGCAAACAAAAAAAAAAAAGGAAAGAACTTCTGTTCCATGACAGAGATGAAGAATGCAAAGGTAAACAACAGGATGAAAGATAAATATATACCACCCATAACCAACAAAGAAATCATATCCAGAATAATATCCAGAGTACATAAAAACTCTTAGGTAATCAAAGTTACTATCATAAGTAATAGGCAAATAAATATCATGTTTCTTGACGTGAAGCACTAAAAAGGACTGAAAAACACTTCTGTGAAATTCCTGGCAAAAATATGTAACATGAACCAAATCAGGAAGAAACAAAATTGAACAAACCCAAACTAAGGTCTATTCTACAAACAAATGATCTGCTTTAAAAAAAAAAAAATGTCCTGGGCACTGTACACACACCTGTAATCCTAGAGACATGGGAGGCTGAGGCAGGAGTATCGTGACTTCAAAGCCAGAGGCACTTTGTCCAATTTAGGGAGACCCTGTCTCAAAATAAAAAATTTTAAAAAGGAGGTTGGAGTGTGGCTCAATGGTGGAGCATTTGCCTAGAGTGCTTGAAGCCCTAAGTTCAATGCCTCCTTTCCCAGGACTGAAAAGGAAAGATGGAGAAGAAAATTTGAAGTTCACAAAGACAGTTTAAAGAAGACAAAGGAGACATGACAAGAAAATGCAACACATTGATCTTGAATTTAATCCTAAACCAAAAATATAGCAAATTTTTTCTTCGCTGCAAATGACATTAGAAGGACAATAAGAGAAATATGAATAAAGTATTATCTATAGTACTTTATAACATGTACTATTAAAATTAAAAGTAATGTTTTATAATAGTACTGCATCCTTGACCATATAAATTATACATAAAATCTATTGATTTTAATAACCGCATGTTTATACAAGAGAACTGCCTTGTTTTTTAGATATATACACTGAAGTAGTTAGTGATAAAAGGACATGATGTCTGCAAGCTACTCTCAATTGGTTCAGAAAATAAAAGTGTATGTGGTGCACATGTGCATGTGTGTGTGTGTGTGAACATGTCCACAGATCTGCCTTGGTCAATTTTTGGGTGTGCAAAGGTAAAATCTAGCACGTTTCAATCACAGAGAAGATATTGACCCATTTTACAGGAAAAAAAAAATCTCATGGCCCCCGAAATACATGTCCAGACACTATTTGTCAATATAGTTTCAGACACACTAAATTAAGAAACTAAAGTCTCTATAATTAGAAAAATAATTTTCTTTTTGTCTTCAGAATAAAATTTTGAATATATTCTTAGATTTTATTTAAGTGATATTAAACTAGGTGATATTTCAAAGTTCTTTTATTTCATTAACAATCAAAACTCTCTGTGTGACTTTTGATATATACTAACTCAATCACCAGGTAAGATGATCATCATTAGCCCAATTAAGACAATGAAAAAATGTATTCTTTCATATTCCTTTCTACAATCCATTGAAGTTTCAAATAAAAAAGGTATTTGCTTTAAAATATGCTTAGCAATGGCCTACAGAATGAGAGTCTACAGAAATAGGATAATGAAACCTTTCTTAGGCTGAAAACGTAATCTAAGGAAGAATTAAGGGCACTGTTCAAAAGAAGAGGCTGGGCCTACTGTTCTGAATGTATTTTTTTTTTCAGTTCCTTTTTTCCCCCCTTTTTAGTTTGGAGATGCAGTAACAAAACTATTGCAAAGCACTGGCATTTTATGTATTCAACAGTGATGTACATTTTTAAAAAATTAAATAAATGCAATGAGAAGCCCCCCCCCAAAAAAAAAGAAGAGACTGGGGTTCGGCTCAGTTGGTAGAGTGCTACTCCACACTCTCTGAGGACCTGGGTTCAGTCCCCAGCATCACAAAAATGGAGAAGGATATGCCAATCCACTCTAAATCAATCTCAAAACAATCAGCCATTGGAAAACCTCTGAGGGTCACTATGAGCCCGACCCGATGCAACAGCCCTAGCAACAACATCCAAGAGAAAGGAATCATAGGTTTAGGTAAGAACTAAAATGCATGTTATAGACTACTAATACAGAACACATTCAGAGTTTCCCACACTCTAAGCCATGTATGAAGTGACTCTGTGTGGGAGATGAGCAGTAGCTGTGCACCTAAACTGCCCAAGGAAGTTTCCAATGCCCAGACAGGAAGGTCACCAGTTACTCTTTACTCTAACGAGAGACAACACTGACAGGTCAGGCATAGTGGTGCACACCTGTGATCCTAGCAACTCAGGAGGCAGAGGCAGGAAGATCATGAGATTGAAGCCAGAGATAGCCTGTATAACTTAGCAAGACCCTGTCTCAAAACTAAAAAAGAAATGGGCTAAAGGTGCAGCCCAGTGGTGAAGTACTTGAAAAGTATATTCAAGGCTCTGCATTCAACCCTCAAGTACTGGAAAAAAAAAAGGAAGAAGAAGAAAAGAAAAGAGAAAAAAGGAGGAGAAAAAGAAAAGGCAACATTGACAATCAGCAGTTTAAAGAAGGCAGACTCTGGATGAGATACATTTGGACCCCTTCCCTTAGTCTTCAGTGCCCATCTACATCATCTTTAGTTGCCTGTCAAGGAGAAGAGCATCTCAGAAATAGAGTTTTAGTTCCAGATGGCCTACATCCAAATTCAGACTTGGCGACTTACCAGCTGTATCATCTTGGATAAAATCATGTCCTCTGTAAACTTTCATTTTTTACCAGCACAAGTGTCAATAGCTACTTTATAGAGATTTTTGTGAATATTGAATGATTTCACATGTAAAGTTTTTAACCCAGTGGAAGGCCAATTAAACATCAAATAAATGCTCCCAATCAAAAGCCCCTTCTAGGTTTAAGAAAGTTGTTGCATAAGCAGCCCAGAGGCTGCCAAGTTCTAAGTTCAGAGACTTCTCTGGGGTGAGAAAGTCAAAGCAATTACTTTCAGCCTCTCTATTTGGTGCCCCTTATACCCTTCATTTGGAGATCAGCTGCTGTGACTGTGCTGTGATAACGGGAAGCAAAAGGGGAGGAGGAATGTTTCTCCATAAGATTGGAACATTCACTCCCAATCACAGCACTTAAATACACCCAAGCCAGCACAAACACCAACATAAAGGAGTAAGGTTGCTTTGGTCTCCTGGCAAATTACCCTCCTTCCACATAATTCCACATCCTACATCCCCTTCAGCCATGAGGCCTTTTATAAGAATCCAGTGTCTTCTGTTGTTCTATTTCCTTGAGCATCTTAATCAATTTCATCTGACAAATGAGGATAGGAAAATAAAAGGGCTGTCAAGGAAAATTTATCACATCCATCCACTTGAGTTTTATACATGTCAGAAAAGCCAAATGACTTGGCTCATCCTCTTTGGCAGAACAAAGTCTAGAATCCAGTTCCCAGTCAATTATTCCTCCCTCAACTACATGTTACATCTCCAGTATCTCTGGCCTCTGAATTATATCTTCTACAAAGAACAGAATTCCTATTTAACAAATGTATTTTTGGGCCTGAAATTATAGCTGAATGGTAGAGTACTTGACTAGCATGTGTGAGGCCCCGGGTTTCATTCCTAGTGCCAGAAAATAAATAAATAAATAACATCTTTGAACTGTGGCGTATTAGAGTCCTTTGGTTGCTATAACAAGTTACTACTAACTTGATGGCTTAAGTCACCACAAATTTGTTCTTACAGTTGTAGAGGCCAGAAGTCTGAAGTCAAATTTATTGTGTTGAAATCAAGGTGTAGGTAGGGCCCTGCTCCTCGGAAAGAAAATCTCTTTCCTTGCCCTCTCCATTTCTAGCAGCCACCTGTATTCTTTAGTTTGTGGCTCCTTCCTCTATCTTCAAAACTAGCAGAGTACTATTTTCTCTCTGTGATTGTATTTCCTTCTGCTTCTGTCAAATGACTTTCTGTCTCCTGTATCAAAGCTACCAATTCTAAATCAAAACATGTGACAAGTATTTCCAGAAACTCTTCATTACAATGAACAAGAAAATGACTAGTTAAATAATTGGAATGCATAATATAAGTTTATAAAATACCTTTTTCCATCACTTTCTTCATATTTTGTCACAATACTCACTTATGTATCCCAGCGGGAGTCAAAGGATTAATATAATCACATATACAAAGTCTCTTGCCATATAAGGCAATATTGACAGGTTTCAGGGACTAGGACCTGGATATCATGGAGAAAGGAGTCATTGCTCACACGACACATGGTAACTAATTTAATGAAATGGATAGAAATAGTCTCCAAAGTTGTGGACTACATGGACACACATGAATACAGACTGAAAAGGTGGTTACGGAGGTTGTCAGAGAAAACCTAATACCTGGAGTATAATTAAATTATCTTTGATTTTATTTGGATCCAGTTTCAACAAACCAACTATACAAAGATATTTTTTAAATGAGGACATCTGAATGTAGACTAGATATTATGGGATAACAAAAGAATTACTGTTAATATTTTTAGAAGTAATGATAGAATTGTGATTATGTGAGAAAATGTTCATATTTTAAGAAGTACATAATGAAATATGTAGTATGAGATCTGGAATTTGATTTAAGAAACTTTAGCAAAAAGTGAAATAATCAAAACACAAAAATAAAAATACTGCTTGATCTCACTTATATGTGGAATCTAAAGAAGTGACACTCAAAGAAGCAGAGAGCAGAATGATGGTTACCAGAGGCTGGGAGTTAAGGAGAGGGAGGGAATGGGTAATGGTTGATCAAAGAGTACAAAGTTTCAGATGGACGAGAAATAGTTTGGAAACCTATTACACAGCAAGATAACTATAATCAATAATAATGTGGTCTGTGCTTCAAAATCACTAACAGAGTAAATTTCAAATGTCTCACCACAAAAAATAACAGGTAAAAAAAGATAATGGATCTGGGCACAGTGGCACTTGCCTATAATCCTAGTGACTCAGGAGATAAAGGCAGGAGGGTTGCAAATTCAAGGCCAGAGGCAATCTGTTGTAACTTAATGAGACTTTGTCTCAATATAAAAAAAAAATTAAAGAAGCTGGAGGGCAGCTCTGTGGTATAGCACTTGCAAAGGTATGTGCAAGGCCCTGAGTTCAGCCCTCAAGTACCACAAAAGAAAAAAAAGAAAAGAAGAGAAAATATTGGAGGTAATTAGCTTGACCTAATTATTCTACCCTGCAGCTGTAGCCCTGTGGCATCCGATCCCGTCAGATCTCAGAAGCTAAGCAGGGTCGGGCCTCGTTAGTACCCGGATGGGAGACCGCCTGGGAACACCAGAAGCTGTAGGCTTGGGAGAAGGACATGGCAACCCCCTCCCAAAAATCAATCTGCCATTGAAAACCCTATGCACAGCAGAGAAGCACTGACAATACTGTTTCCCCTGTTGTACAGAGGGTCGCTATGAGTCGAATACCAACTCGACGGTACCTAACAACAACAACAACAATTATTCTACATTCTATACGAATATTGAAGGTCACATTGTACCCCACAAATATATACAATAATAATTTATCAATAAAAATAATATTAATAAAAGGATGTTTCAGCAAAGAGGTAGACTTAGCAATAAAGTAAATGTGGCAAAATATTCCTAATTATTGAGAAATAGTTGTGATTGCATTATTGAAGGTGGGTAGTTGAAATGAGAAAGGATCTTCATAATACCATTATCTCAATTGTGTATATTTGAAGTTTTTGAAGGAAAAATAAACATACAAAACGTCCACTTCAGAATAAAAATTGCCTGCTTCAATCCCCAATCCTCAATAGCTGACTATTGCCCTGTAATGAAGGTAAGGAAACAGCAAACAGGGATAAAGACTGAAGCAAGAATGATGAGGAGTCTGTATATCTAGCATCTCATGGAATGGCTGCTTTGTACACACTGCACAAGAAATCTCAGGATTTTAACAGAACTCCATAGGAATATGTTTGTGTTTGGGTGATGGTTTTGGTTGCGTTTTGCAAACTCCTTTCTCCCTGTTTCTTCATGGGCTTATGAGCCCCATTATAATGCTCCTTTCCTCAGTGAGGTTGGGATGTGAAGGGGAGACGGGAGAGTAAAATCATCAGCCCAATCCCACCTGCTCCAAGCCCTTATCACCCAAACTGTCAAGGGAAGCCTTCCAACAAGCCAATATGATCCTGTCACTGCAATGGCTTCCCAGATTATGCCATATAATGTCCATATATCTTGACCAGACACAGGATACTCTTTATAATCTGTCCCTTACAAAGATGAGGATCAGTTAGAACAAAGAAGAAAATTAAGCTTCAATGAAATGGAGGGTACAGATGAAAGAATGTGTGTCTAAATACCAGTCCAACCAAGAATTATAAAAAAAAAAAAAAAAAGAACTGGGAGTTAGGCTTTATATTAAGGCAACAATAAAATTCAAGATGGAGTTCTTGACAGATCCAGAACACCTCAAATGACTACATAGCAATTAGTTGTAAGTTCATATTCTGAGTTAATATGCAACTAATTGATAAGGTGATCAGCACGGCATTCAAAAATTATCTCGATATGTTAGAAATTCTTCCTTCCTAAACCATGTAACAAGGTCTCTAGTTTTTCAACAAGACATAATGATAATAAGTTACCAATGCCCTAGAAACCAGGCCACATGGATGCCATGGCAAATATTTTATTTTCACCAATGGAACAAAACCATACAAATAAATATTTTCAATTAAAATAAATTGACCATATCTCAGTATGCTTTCTCCTATTCTTAAGGGCTTAACTGGCCTAAACAGGACTAGCATAATTGCAGGTGAATTCTATCAGACTTTTAAAGAACAACTAACACTAATACTCCTAAAACTATTCTATAAAATAGAAAGAGAAGGAATATATCCAAACTCATTCTGTGAAGCCAGTATTACCCTGATAAAATCAGATAAGGAATATATATATATATATATATATATATATATATATATCCTTGATGAACATAGATTTAAAAATCTTCAGTGAAATACTTATGAATCAAATTCAAAAACAATTAAAACTTCATACACTATGATCACATTGGTTTTATTCCAGGAATGTAAGGATAGTTTAACATACATAAACCAATAAATGTAATACACATAGCACATAAATAGAACCAAGGACAAAAATCACTTGATCATCTAAACGGACACAGAAAAAGCCTTTGATGGAATTCAATAACTCTTTCTAATAAGAGCCCTGAATAAACTAGGTAGAGAATATAGTCTATATGTGACAAACTCATAGCCAGCATTAAACTGAATGGGGAAAATCTGAAAACATTTCTTCTAAAGTCTGGAATGGGAGACAGACATGGCATTCTGCTCCTGAGGCAATCCTGAAATAATCAGCCATTGAAAACCCTATAAGGGTCAATATGAGTCGCACACAACTTGACGGCACCTAACAACAACAACAAAGTCTGGAAAGAGACCAGGTTCTCTCTCACCACTCTTATTCAATGTCATGCTTGGTATTTTAGCCATACCAATAAGGCAAGAGAAAAAAAGGGATAAAAATAGGTCAGAAAGAACCCAAATTATCTCTATTTGTATATGATATGATCCTATGCACCAAAAGATGTGATGATATACAATCTAAGCAAAGTAGCAGGATAGAAAATCAACATCCAAAATTCAGTCATTTGTTTATACAATAACAAAACTAGTGAGAAAGAAATCAGGAAAACAACCCCATTCACAACAGCCTCGAAAAGAATAAAATACTGAGGAATAAACCGAATCAAGGGAGTGAAAGACCTCTACAGTGAAAATTATAAAGGACTGAAGAAAAAACTTGAAGAAGTCACTAGAAGATGGAAGAACCTCTTTATTAGCAGAATTAACAGTGTTAACTATATTAACAAAACTGTTCTGCGGATTCAATGCAATCCCCATCAAAATATCATTGGCATTCTTCACAAACCAGAAAAAACAATCTTAATATTCATATTGAAGCACAAAAGATTCTAAATAATCAAAGCAATATTGAGTGAAAAGAGTAATGCTGAAAGTATCATGATACTTGATTTCAAATTATACTATAGAGCCATAGTAACAAAATCAGCATAGAATTGGCATAAAAACAGACATATAGACCAATGGAATAGATGATCTAGAAATTAACCCAAGCATCTACAGCCATCTGATTCTTTACAAAAGTGCCAAGAACATATGTTAAAGAAAAAGTAGACTCTTTAACAAACAGTTCTGGGAAATTTGGCTCAGTTGGTAGAGCATTGCGCTGCAGTCTCTTAGGACCCAAGTTCAATTCCCAGCACCGCAAAATGGGAGAAGGGCCTGGCAATCCACTCCCAAGGCAATCCCGAAGCAATCTGCCATTGAAAACTTTATGAGGGTTGCTATGAGTTGGATACCGACTCGATGGCACCTAACAACAACAACAACACATAGGAAACTGAAATTATCTCTTATTCTGTAAAAAAATCAAATAGATTAAACACATTATATATGCCCTAAAACTCTGAAACTACTAGAGAAAAACATAGGGAAAAGACTTCAAGACACAGGCATAAGCAATGACTTCTTAAGTAGGTCCTCAAAAACTCAGAAAATATCATATACTTTCAAATCTAATCTGCACTCTTTCAATAGTTTTTGAGGGCTTAAAAACAGATGTGGACTAGAATTGTGCACAGATTAGATTTGCAGTCTATATCTGTTGTTGTTGTTGTTGTTAGGTGCCGTCGAGTCAGTATCCGACTCATAGCGACCCTCTGTACAACAGGGGAAACACGATTGTCAGTGCTTCTCTGCTGTTCATAGGGTTTTCAATGGCAGATTGATTTTTGGGAGGGGGTTGCCATGTCCTTCTCCCAGCCTACAGCTTCTGGTGTTACCAGGCGGTCTCCCATCCAAGAACTAACCAGGCCCGATCCTGCTTAGCTTCCGAGATCTGACGGGATCGGATGCCACAGGGTTATAGCTGCAGGAAGTCTATATCTAGTCTGTGAGAAAAGTACAGAACCATTGTACATGTTGTAAAAACAATACAATGCAATAATTTATTTTATTTATTATCACTATCATTTATCTATTGTTCATCACACTCATCATTGTTCAAAACTGAAACATTATGAATGCTCTCTACTTCACTATCACATTTATTCAGTCTCCCTATGGACAAGAAGTGGTTGAAAGAAAAGAGTGGATTAGAATTGTGAATCAACTTCCATTTAAGGAGTTGCCAATATCTGAGTGCAGATTAGATTTGGCTGCAGATTAGATTTGAGAATATGCAGTAATAATGAGAATTGACAAATAAGATTATATCAAACTAAAAAGCTACTGCCCAGCAAAGAAAACAATTTGCAGGGTGAAGAGATAGCCTACAGAATGGGAGATAATCTTTGACAGCTGTCATTCTGGCAGAAGATTAATATCCAGAACATATAAAGAACCAAAAAACAATAACAAAGAACAAGTAATTGAAACAATAAATAGGCAAATGAACTGAAAAGCCACTTCCCAAAAGAAGAAACACAGATGGCCAATATTATGTTTTAAAATATTCAACACCTTTAGTCATCAGAGAAATAAATAAAACTTCATCAAGATTCTACCTTATCCCTGTCAGAATTGCCATCATCACAAAAACAAAAAAGCAAAAAATGCTGCTGAGGATGTGAAGAAAAAAGAACTTTATACACTGTTGGTCAGAATGTAAGTTAGTAAAGCTGCCATGGAAAACAGTATGGAGGCTCCTTATGAAACTATAAGTAGAAATGACATATTATCTAGCTACACCAGTCCTGGATATATATCTGAAGGAAGCAAAATCAGCATCCAATTGAGATACCTACATATCCATATTTATTGTAGCACTAGTCACAATAACTAAGATATGGAATCAGCCTACATGCCCCTAAAAAACATGAATGGATAGGAGTATGTCATACACATGTATAAAAATGTCATGATAAAACCCATTATCTTATACTATTAATATGATTTAAAAGATATAGAAATGGCCAATAAGCACACAAAAAGATATCAACATCAAGAGTTACTAGAAAAATGTAAATCAAAACCACAAAGAGATACCATTTCATGCCTGACAAGAAGGCTATTATCATAAAAAAAATTTTAAAGGGTTTGAGAGGATGTTGCATTAGTCAGACATTTTCATCCCTGTGACTCACCCCCTGACATAAACAACTTAAAAGAGGAAAGATTTATTTTGGCTGTTTCCAACATTTGAATCCTTGGTTGCTGGCTCCTTGTTGCGGGCACCATGATGAGGCAGAATATCCAAGGAGCAGGAACACGCAGCAGCTCACCTCCTGGCATCTAGGAAGCAGAAAGGCAGAAGACAGGACTAGGGAGAAAAACACACCTTTCCAGGGCATGCCCCCAGTGACCTATTTCCTCCAACTGAGCCCTGTCTCCTACTTTACGCACCTCCCAAAAATGCCATCAAATTATAGCGTCATCAAAGGATTGCTATACTGATTAGATTGGCGCCCTTTGGATCTAGTCACTTCCCAAAAGCCCATTGGCTGGTAACCAAGTCCCTAATATATGAACCTCTGGGGGACATTTCATATTCAAATCACACTACATGAGAAGAAATTAGAATAGTTGTGCATTGCTAGTAGAATATAAAATGCTGTGGCCACTATGGGAAACAGTTTGGCATTTCCTCAAAAAGTTTAAAACAGAATTACCATATGATCTAGCAATTCCACTTCTAGGTTTATACCTGAAAAAACTAAAAGCAGGGGCTCAAACAGATACTTGTATACCCATATTCATAGCCACATTATTCACAATAGCGAAAAGACAGAAATACCCCACATTCATCAACAGATGATTGGATAAGCAATACAATCCAATACACAGTTGTAACACAGATGAAGCTTAAAAACATTCTACTAAGTAAAATAAAGCAGACACAAAAAGACAAATACTATATGATTCCACTTATAGGAGGTACCTAGAATATAAGCAAATTCATGGAGACAGAAGAGATTACCAGGAGCTAGGAAGGAAAGAATCATGAGTAATGGTTCAATGAATCATTGAACCATTTGGTTCAATGTTTGGAATAATAAACAATTCTGGAAATGGACAGTGGTGATATCCAGTAGTGATGATAGCACAACATTGTAATTATATTTAGTGCCACTGAATTGTCCACTTAAAATGGGGTTAGAATGGTTGTTTCTATATTGATAATTTTTAAAAGTATATTTCTTAAGATTTTTGCCATTCTACAACAACTCTATAGTACTTCATGCAGCCTGGGAATCCCAAAAAATATTTAATTAATAATTGGTCAGCCAATATATTTCCATATATATATCTATGTGTATATATATATATATATATATATATATATATATATATATATGTATATCTTTTGTTTTTAAAATAAAGTATGAGTTCAATTTTTCCTTCATTAGAATTTTAATTATACATATTTATGGCTTATAGAGTGGTGATTCAGTTTGTATATCCATTATGCAATTATCACATCAGGATTATTTATACCTCCATCTCTTTAAATATTTTACAGATGAAAAAAGGACATTTTGATTAGCATGCAATGACAGTTGTATACAATTATGAGTTATTGTATGATTTTTCCAGATTTTTATAGAGTTGCATCCTGTATTTTGTGTTCTTTCTCTCCCTCTTTATGAACTCAGTTTTTTTAAAAGAAAAATACAACTTGTCATGAAAGTCAGCCACTGTATTTCTTAGTTAACAGCGTCATTGTCTGCTTGCACAGGGAAGGAATGGAAGACAAGAAGAGAAAAAAATACCCAGCACTTACTATATCCCAAATATGCTATGGTTTAATATATCTAATTCTCTTAAGCCTTAAAGACTCAAAATTCAAAAAAACCTCTCCATCATAATCAGGACTCCAACTGGGACCCTGCTTGGTTCACTTGCTATCAGCATTTTCACATGTTGTATTATCTTCACGTTTATCAGGAGGCTAACATGTGATATGATTTTGAGCAGAACCAGTCAGTTTCCTCTGGCTGACTTCTATAGTGCAAGCCTAACCCCACTGGCAACCACAATCACAAGATTCACCTTGAGGTCCCATGACATGGCACCCCAACACTAGATTTCTTGGGACATCTCAGCTGCCCTTTTAGTACTAAACTGAGGAGCAGTGAGGGAGACTCCTCATCAATGCCACCCAAGTACATTTAATGGTTTACTTTTGTAATCAAGGTGTTATCCCTGGCCCCCAACCCATCTTTTGGGGGTGGGAAGAGGGAAGCAGAGAAACAATGAAGACTGATCCAAGGTAGGTGGATCAGAGACCCAAATCAAGAAAAAATGGTGCTGAACATATATTTGAATTATATTTGGAAATGGGAAAGTTAAATGCACACATTTTTCAGGTTCCACCCATTTGTCTAGCATAATGGGAAAAACAAACTGAATAAAAACTGAATAAAATTTAAAATTTTAATATTATATGAGTGTCCAACTTTCTTTAAAAAAAATAGCCCCAAAGACTTAAAAACATTTTGGAAATATGACCTTCCATAAAGCTTCGTGGGCCTACAGACGTAGCGGTGTGGCTTCCGATCCCATCAGATCTCCGAAGCTAAGCAGAGTCAGGCCTGGTTAGTGCTTGGATGGGAGACTGCCTAGGAACACCAGGTGCTGTAGGCTTAGGAGAAGGACCTGACAACCCACTCCCAAAAACCAATCTGCCATTGAAAACCCTATGAATAGCAGAGAAGCACTGACAATAGTGTTTCACCTGTTGTACATAGGGTTGCTATGAGTCTGATACTGACTCCACAACACCTAACAACAACAACAATAAAGCTTGGTAATAGAGTATACTTTAAACACAAACTCTACACCAGAGTGTTTACTCTGACAATTAAATATACTTAATGGCTCTTGAGTCACACCCATGTAGCCTAGGTGCCATGTGCAAGTGTGACAATGTCCAGGCCTATCCTGCTTTGTAGCACTTGCAGCCCAGGGATGACCTTTATCTTTCAGACAGAAATTTCCCAATTCATGTCTCTCATCATCAATAACTTTTATTGCAACAAGGAAATTTTATTTCAGGAGTTGATCTCTAATGCCTTGGACAAGACTCTCCCAGAGAGCCTGACAGACCCTTCCAAGTTGGATAATAATAAAGAGCTGAAGATCAACATCATCCTCAAACCTCAGGGATGTATCCTGACTTTGGTCGACACAGGCATTGGCATGACCAAGGCTGACCACATAAATAGTGTAGGAACAATTGCCAAGTCTGGTACTAAAGCATTTATGGAGGCTCACAGGCTGGTGCAGACATCTCCATGATTGAGCAGTTTGGTGTTGGATTTTATCCTGCTTATCTGTGGCAGAGAAAGTGGCTGTGATCACTACACACAAAAATTATGAACAGTATGCCTGGGAGGCTTGTGTTGGAGGATCCTTCACTGTACCTGCAGCCCATGGTGAGCTCACTGGCCAGGGTACCAAAGTGACCCTCCATCTCAAAGACCAGACAGAGTGCTTAGAGGAGAGGCAGGTGAAGGAAGTAGTGAAGAAGCACTTGCAGTTCATCCTGTCACCCTCTATTTGGAGAAGGAATGAGAGAAGGAGATCAGTGATGATGAGGCAGAGGAAGAGAAAGGTGACAAGGAAGAGGAAGATAAGGAAGCAAGGAGACACCTAAGTTGAAGATGTGGGCTCAGATAGGAGGGTGACATAAAACATAAAAAAAGAAAACCAAAGTGATCAAGGAGAATGTATTGACCAGGAAGAACTAAACAAGACCAAACTCATTTGAACCAGGAACCCTGATAACATTGGTCAGAAAGAATATGGAGAATTCTACAAAAGCCTCACCAATGACTGAGAAGACCACTCAGTAGTCATGCACTTTTCTGCAGAAGGTCATTTAGAGGGCATTGCTCTTCATCCCTCACGGGGCTCCCTTTGACCTCTTTGAGAACAAAAAGAACTCAAACTCTATGTGTTCATCATGGTAAGGAGTTGATACCAGAGTATCTCAACATGATCTGTGGTATGGTTGACTCTGAGGACCTGCCCCAGGATATCACTCAAGAAATGCTCCAGTAGAGAAAAATCTTGGAAATGATCTGCAAAAATATTGTTAAGTAACTTAAGCTTTTCTCTGAGCTGGTAAAAGACAAAGACAGCTACTAGAAATTCTATGAGGCATTCTCTAAGAATGTGAAGCTGGAATCCATGAGGACTCCACTGACAGGTGATCCCATTCTGAGTCGCTGCGCTCTCACACCTCCCAGTCAGAGATGAGATGACTTCTCCGTCAGAATACTTCTCTCACACGAAGAAGAGTCAGAAATCCACCTTATACACCCCTGGTAAGAGCAAAGAACAGGTGTGGGGCATGTGTGGATATGTGACTAAGCCTGCAGGCGACAGCACAAGGAGATTGATGGGAAGAGCCTGGTCTCCATGACCAAGGAAAGCCTCAAGGAGGAGGAAAAGGAAAAGAAGAAAATGGAGGCAAGCAAAGCGAAGTTTGAGAATTTCTGTAAGTTCATGGAAGAAATCTTGGGTAAGAAGGTTGAGAAGATCACGATGTCTAATAGGCTTGTATCTTCACCCTGCTGCCTTGTGACTAGCACCTATGACTGAACAGCCAACATGGAGCAGATCACTAAGGCCTCGACTCTCTGCACAACTGTACAATGGGCTACCTGAGGGCCAAAAAGCACCTGGAAATCAACCCTGACCACCCCATTGTGGAGACGCTGCACCAGCAGGCAGAGACAGACAAAACTGACAAGACTGTGGAGAACCTGGTGGTGCCGCTGTTTGAAACCACACTTGCTGTTCTCTTCAGGCTTCTCCCCTCAGGATCCCCAGACACAGTCCAACTGCATTTACCACATGATCAAGCAAGGACCTGGCACTTGCTTGTGGATGAAGTGACCATGAGGAGCCAAGGGCTGCTGTTCCTGATGAGATCCCCCACCTGAGGGCGGCTGGGATGCATCTCGCAGGGAAGGAGATCAGAGTTTCTGCTACCTTAACTGGTCCCCTCCCACGTGGCTCCCTTCACTGCCATCTACTGGGTTTTTTCCTCTTCTGTATTTGTGCCTAGGGCAGGAAAACAGGGCCTCAAACCCCATCCCTTAGCACATCTAACAGCAGGATTGGGTGTTGTATGTTGCTTTTTGTGGCTATTGTTTATTTTGTTCTGAAATTAACATATGCAAAAAGAAAGATTCTGTCTTATACACCAAAAACTATGTTTACTGTAAAACGTAAAAATTTAATTTAAATTCTATTAATAGAAAGTTTAAAGGAGAAGTAATTTTCCATGGAGCTAATTACCCAGAGTATCCTTAAAGTAGGAGCTGGGGTTTAGCTCAGTTGGTAGAGTTCTGCCCTGTACTCTCTGAGGCCCCAAGTTCAATATCCAGTATCACAAAAACAGGAGAAGGGCCTGGCAATGCACTCCCAAAACAATCTTGAAACAATCAGCCATTGAAAACCCTATGAACAGCATAGAAGTACTGACACAGCGCCGGCCACAGCACAGTGCTGGGGAGGGTTTCATTCTGTTGTACATAGGGTGGTTATGAGTTGGACCCCGCTCAAGGGCACCTAACATCAATAGTCTTTAGAGTATCCCTGCTGCCAAATAAAACAAAAAATAAGTTTTTAAAACACACAGATTGAATGTCTTAAGTTCTAGAGAGGTTCCTTCTAGTTCATTTCTAAGGCCCAATAATAAAGCAAAGAACAGAAAAACCACATTATCTGTTGACATATTTGTTGAAGTGGGATGCAGCGTCTGACAGAAAGCACAGCAGGCCTGACTGGTTCTGTTGTCTGGAGTAAATAGATGAGGAATGGGCGCCAATACCACAAGGACGTCAGGAATTAAGCAATAAACAGCTCCATATTTAATCAGAGATTTTTCTTCTCTTCCCTCCATCCTATTCCCATACCCCTCCCCATTCCTGCTGTGGCTTCCCAAACTATATTCTCAGTAAAATTTCAGGTGAAGTGAAAGAAAGAGCTAAAATAACATATGCATGAGATAAATTGATTATTCTTTTTTTCCATAGTTATAATTATTTTGTTTATTTATTTTGTATGTGACACATAGAAAAACTGTGCCTTCAATTATGTAAATTTTTCTTGTCCCACAATAATCTATGCAAACCATGCATTCACTAGTTATACTATTACTTATGTCAGAAAATGTATACTATGTTACAACAAAGTTACCAACCATATTGCTGACACTTTTAGAAAAGCTAATTCTACCTGACAATTTTTATCACAAGTAAAACACATGGAATTTTCCACAGGATTTGTGCACATAGTAAAAATAGTTGTTTATCAATTAGGATTTATACATTTTATTAGGCTCCCATGTCCCAAGCCCAATGGTTCATAACCTAGAATCCATAGACTAAAAGACCCATGGATGCATTCAAAAACATCGATAAACTTCATGCCACCTAATTCTATGCATTTTATTGTAGACATCTAAAAACACGGTTCCAGCTGGGCACAGTGGTACATGACTTGTAATCCAGCTACTCGGGATGCTGAGGCAGGAAGATCTCATGTTCAAGTCTGGAGGCAGCCTGTGTAGCTCAGCAAGACCCTGTCTCAAAATAATAAAGATAGGATGTGGACGAAGCCAAGTGGTAGAGCACTTGCAAAGTAGGTGAGAGGCCCTGGGTTCAACCTACAAGTATTGCAAACAAATAAACAAACAAACAAACATAATTCTGAGAAAATAGCCACAGATATCACTACACTGCTAAGGAAGTCCACAATACAACACCAAAAAAAAACTGTTTTAATGTGTCTCTATTTTATAATAAATAATATATAATGCATATTTCATGCATATTTAACTGTATTCAATTATTTAAATAAATTTAATGAACAATCAGCTCAGTTAATGAACATAAACTTTATT
The DNA here is from genome assembly GCA_007922755.1 of Pedetes capensis. Taxonomy (NCBI): domain Eukaryota; kingdom Metazoa; phylum Chordata; class Mammalia; order Rodentia; family Pedetidae; genus Pedetes; species Pedetes capensis. Next base: position 9,376 of record VMDO01020467.1, on the reverse strand, counting down.
CAAAGCCTTGTTCTGTATAACCAAGATAACTATTCTTACTCACAGAAGTTTACCATTCTCTCTCAGTAAGTTTACCATTTGCTCTCAAGAAGTTTACTATTCTCCTTGAAAAAGTTTATTATTCTTCCTTTCAAGAAGTTTATAATTGATGCAGGAAGAAAATATTTGTAAAAACTACCTCTTTAAAAGCAACCTCTTGCCAGGCGTGGTGGCGCACGCCTGTAATCCCAGTGGCTCACGAGGCGGAGGCGGGAGGATCGCAAGTTCAAGACCAGAGGTGGTCTGAGTAATTTAGCGAGACCCTGTCTCAAAAAAAAAAAAAGTGGGCTGGGGGTGCAGCTCAGTGGTCCAGCACTTGCAAAGCATACAGGTGTGAGGCCCTGGGTTCAACCCCTAGTACTGCAAAAAAAAAAAAAAAAAAAGCAACCTCTAGTCAAGCATGGTGGCACATGCCTCTAATCCCAGCAACTCAGGAGACTAAGATAGGAGGGCCTCAAGGTCAAGGCCAGAGGCAACCTGCATAACTTAACAAAGACCCTGTCTCAAAACACAAGTTAAAAATGGGGTTTGGGGTATAGCTCAATGGTAGAACACTTGCCTAGCATGCTATAAGGCCCTGAGTTCAACTCCTGAGTACTACATGAAAGTAGAGCACTTGCCTAAAAGCAACCTCTGTATTACATAGCTAAAAAGAAGGTTATAAGAAGGATTTTGAATCCAATTATTTTGTACAGATTCCCTTACTTGGCTTAAAGAACAATATTTTTGTTTACATAAGACATGGGATATTTCTTCTTTTATTATTATCTACAATCACCTGTAATAACATATGTCCTTTATCTGTAACTTAGTACCCACTGCTCAACCTCTCCCCATCCCTCCCTCTCCTGTACTAACCACCATCCTACTCTCCACTTCAATGAAATCAGCATTTTTGTACAATAATCAGTAAACACTTACAATACCTAAGCCAAACAATTAGAGAAAAATTAATCTAACTACTGCATATAAGTGAGAACATGCGGTATTTCTTCTGTGGGGACTGGGTTATTTCACTCAAGATGATGATCTCCTATTCCATCCCTTTTGCTTCAAAAGCCACAGTTTATTTCTTCCTTATGGCTGAAAAGTACATATATGTACACAATTTTTAATTCATTTATCTGTTGAAGGACATCTGGATGGAGTCCATATCCTTGCAATTGTGAACAATGCTGCAGTGAACGTGGAAGTGCAAGTGTCTCTGTGGTCTAAAGACTTAGCTTCCTTTGGATGTGTGCCTATGAGTGGAATCTCTGGATCAAATGATAGTTCTATTTTGAGTAGTCTGCAGAATCTGCATACTGATTTCCATAGTGATGGTACTAGTTTCCAGTACCACCAGCAGTGTTCCCTTCTTCCCACAACCTTGTCCGCATTTGTTGTTGTTTGTTTTGTTGATGCATTCTGACTGCAGTAAGATGGAATCTCAGTGTTGTTTCAATTTGCATTTCCATGATAGCTAAGGATATTGAACACTTTTCATATGTTTGTTGGCTATTTGTATTTCTTCTTTGGGAAACTGTCTATTCAGTTCCACTGCCCATTTATTAACGGGACTATTTGGCTTTATGAAGAACAGTGTTCCTTACTGGAATAAAATCAATAATTAGTTGGTGACCAGTTTATGCACATATATTTCTAATGGAAAATTCATTAACTAACCACTTGTTAATAGAACTGCACCTGCAGCTATTTCCTGTTAGTGTTTAGCACAGTTCTACAACTAGGCACTACTTGATTATATTTGACATTTCAGGAATTATTCTTGCTAGGAGCACTGCTTAAAATTCATAGCCAATAGGCATGGTGAGATACTACAGAATGTGATAGATGTGTGACTTTGAAACTCATTTTTTTTTTATTACTGGAGGGTTAAGCCCAGGGCCCCACACTTGCTAGGAAAGTGTTCTACCACTGAGCTACATGTCCAGCCACTTTTCAATAATTTATTTTGAGACAGGGTCTCACCAAGTTTTACCTCTGGCTTCAAACTCCCAATCCTCCTGCCTCTGCTTCCCAAATTGCTGGGATTATAGACATAACACCATGGTGCATAGCTCAAAACTCATAATTTTTATAAGTGATGAAATATTCTACAATGAGCTTCAAGATCATTTCATTGTCATTATGGTCCTGATACAAGCCATAAATTTCCAGCTAATGAATATAATAAAGACATGTATATACACAAAAATATAAATAGTTTATGGTCCTATGCAATCAGGCAAATATCCTATGTTGAATATAATATTTGAATAAATGTACTCATTCAAGTATTTAAATAATAAATGTATTGAATATCAACTCTCTTTCACTGCCAAGCACTACAGGGGATAACAATTATTACTAGGTAATTCTTTTGCTTTGATTTTTATTATGATAAATATATTAACTGTATAAATTAATGGAATTCACTATGGTATTTCCATATATATATACATATATATACATACATACATATATATATACATATATATATATGGTTTGTGTTGATCATGTCCATCCACCCTTCTTCTACCCTTCTTCCAGCTCTCTTCCTCCCCCAAGCCCCCTTCCTGATCCCCAATAGTCCCTCTTCTACTTTCAAGTCTGTTTTTTTAAGTTTCCAAATATGAGAGATGATATACAATACTTGTCTTTGCATACCTGGCTTATTTTGCTTAACATGATTCCTCCACTTCCATCTATTTTATTGCAAATGACAGAATTTCATTCTTCTTTGTGGCTGAATATTATACCATCATGAATATATACCACACTTTCTTTACCTGTTCAGCTGGTGAAGGGCATCAAGGCTGATTTCATATCTTTACTATTGTAAATAATGCTGAAATAAACATGAATATGCAGGTATCTCTATTGCAGGCTGACTTCATTTCATATATATATATCCAGGAGTGGGATAGCTGGATCATATAGTAGTTCTATTTTAGTATTTTAAGGAGCCTCCATCTGTTTTCCATAGTGGCTGAACTAATCTACATTCTCACCAATAGAATACAAGGGTTCCTTTTCTCCACATCCTTGCTGCTGTTGTTGTTAGATGCCATTGAGTCAGGTCTAACTCATGGTGACCCTCATAGGGTTTTCAATGGCTGATTGTTTCAGGATTGTTTTCAGGAGTGGACTGCCATGTCATTCTCCAATTTTTGTGGTGCTGAGGATCCAGCATGGGTCCTCAGAAAGTACAGAGCAGTGCTCTACCAACTGAGCTAAACACCCACCCACATCCTTGCTAGCATTTGTTATTTTTTCTTTCTTTGATAACAGCCATTCTAATTGGAATGAGGTGGTATCTCATTGTATTTTGATTTGCATTTCCCTGGTGGATGAAGATATTGAGCATTTTTCATACATTGGTCATTTGTATTTCTTCTTTTGAGAAGTGTCTATTCAAATCATTTGCCCCTCACTTAGTTGGAATATTTTTTAAGTTTTTTGAGTTTTTTATACATTCCAAACATGAACCCTCTATCAAATGAACATATTTTCTCCCATTCTGCAGATTGTCTATTCACTCTGTTGTTTCCTTTGCTTACAGAAGTTTTTTAATGTAATCCTATTTGGCAACTTTAGGTTTTATTTACTGTGCTTTTGGAGTCCTAGCCAGGAAATCATTGCCTGTACCAACCTCTTAAACTGTTTCCTCTATATTTTCTTCCAGTATTTTCAGAGTTTCAGGTCTTACATTAAGGTCTTTGATCCATTTTGAATTGATTGTTACACAGAGTGAGAGATATGTATCAAACATCAATCTTCTGCATGTGGATATCCAGTTTTCCCAGTAGCATTTATTAAAGAAACCATCCTTTCTCCAATGTATTTTTTTTTTGTATCTTTGTCAAGATTCAACTGATGTAGATGTATGAATTTACTCCTAGGTTCTCTATTCTGTTCCATTGACTTATGAATCTGCTTTGATACAAATATCATGCTATTTGGGTAACTATACCTCCATAGTATGTCTTAAAACCAGGCAGTGTGAGTCCTCCATCTTTGCTCTTTTTTTGCTAGAGATCGCTTTGGTTATTTATGGTCTTTTTTGCTTCTATGTGAACTTTGTAGCTGTTGTTAGGTGCTATCAAGTTGTGTCTGACTCATAGCTACCCTCACAGAGTTTTCAATGGCTATTTTGTGATTGCTTTGGAAGTGGATTGCCATATCTTTCTCCTGTTTTTGTGGTGCTGAGGATTGAATCCAGGGCTTCAGAGAGCACAGAGCAGCACTGTAGCAACTGAGCTTAACCCCAACAATTTGAACTTTAGGATTGTTATGTCTACTTCTGTGAAGAATTTCACTGGTATTTTGATGGGGATTTTGTGAATCCATAGATTGCTTTGAACAGTATGAACATTTCAACAACACAATTTCTGCTAACCCCTGAGCATGTGAAATCTTACTACCTTTTAGTGTTTTTTTCTCCATTTCTTTCTTCAATGTTTTGTAATTTTCATTGTAGCTGTCTTTTGTCTCTTAGTTTATTCCTAGGTATTTTAAATTCTTGTGGCTATTGTAATTGATTGCTTTCACAATTTCTTTCCCAGCAAATTTATTATTGATGTAACGAAAAGCTACCAGTTTTTATATGTTAGGTTTTTCAAAGTACAGAGTCATGTCATCTGCAAACAGAATATGTGCCTTCACCCTTCCCAATTTGTATACCTCTTCTTTCTCTTGCCTAATTGCTGTGGCTAAAATTTCTAGTACTAGCTGGGCACCTGGTGCATTCCTATAATCCCAGCAACTCGGGAGGCTAAGGCAGAAGGAACACAGATTCTAAGCCAGAGGCAGCCTGCATAACTTAGTGAATCATTACCTCAAAATAAAAATAAAAAGGGGTCTGGGGTACAGGTTGGTGATAGAGTACTTGCTTAGCTTGTGTAAGACCACTGGTTCAGCACCACCCCTCAGTGCTGGAAATAATATAATTTTTGTACTATATTAAATAGCAGTGGTGAGACCTTCACTTTTTGTTCTTGATCATGAAGGAAATGTGTTCAGTTGCTTCCCATACAGTATGATATTGGCTAAGGGTTTGTCACAGATAGACTTTATTATGTTGAGCTATGATCCTTCTAGAACTAATTTCTTCAGGGCTTTTATCATGACTGGATTTTGAAATTTATCAAATGTTATTTCTGCTTCTGTTGAGATGATCATGTGATTTTTATCTCTCATTCTATTTATGTGTTGTGTAATATTTATCAATTTACATATTGAACACATTTACATATTGAACAATCTTTGCATCCCTGGAATGAAAACATCATGATCATAGCATAAGATCTTTTTGATGCATTCTCAAGTTCAATTTGAAGATATTTTGTTGAGAAGTTTTGCATCTATGTTTGCCAGGGATATTGGTTTATAGTTTTCTTTTTTTGTTGTTGTGTCTTTCATAGGTTTTGGTGACAGGGTAATGACAGCCTCATAGAATTAATTTGGAATGGTCTAGCCCTTTCAATTCTATGGAATAGTATTAGAGGCACTAGTATTGGTTCTTCTATAAAGTTTGATAAGATGCAGCTATGAAGACATCGAGTCCTTGGCTATTCTTTGCTGGAACTCTTTTTATTACCAAATCAATCTCATTACTTATTAATGGCCTATTCAGTTTTTTTAACCACCTTGGTTCAATTTTGGGAGGTCACACGTATCCAGAAATTTGTCCACTTTTCCAATTTATTAGCCTGTATTTTTTCAAAATAATCCCTTGTGAATTTCTGTAGTATCTATTCTAATGCCTCCTTTTACATCTCTAATTTTATTTATTTAGCACTCTCTCACACTAGCTGAAGGTTTGTCAATTTTGTTTATCCTTTCATTGATCCTTTTCATTATTCTTTCAGACTCTAATTCATTTATATCTTCTGTGACATTTATCATGTCTTTTCTTTACTAATTTGGTATGGTCTTCTCTTGCTTTTCTAAGACCTTGGGATGCATCATTATGTTATTTAAAGTGTTTCAATTTTTTATGTAGGCACTTGGTATTAGCATTCCCTGTTCATACTACTTTTGCTGTGACCCACAATTTTTTGGGTGTGTTGTGCTTCCATTTTCATTTGTTTCAAGAAATTTTTTTTAATTTTCCTTCTGACTACCTCAGTAATACACTGTTCACTCAAAAGTGTGTTGTTCATCTCCATCTATTTGTATAATTTCTAAAGTTTCTCTTGCTAGTTTCATTCCATTCTGATCAGGCAATGATTTCAAATTTTTTGAATTTGTTAAGTCTTGTTTTGTAGCCTACTATATGGTCTAATCTACACAGAGTTCCATGTGCTGAGGGAAAGACTGTATTCTATGTCTTTTGGATGGAATTTTCTGCAAATATCTACTACACCCATTTGGTCTATAGTATAGTTTAACTCTGATGTTTCTTTGTTGTCTTTTGGGGGAGGTAGTCTGGATAATTTATCCATTGGTGAGAGAGGGGTACTGGAATCCCCAACTATTATTAAATTGGAGCCTATCTCTTCTCCCTTTAGGGGAGTACTTGTTTTACATAACTTGGTGTTCCATTATTAGATACATACAGATTTATAATTATTGTATCTTCTTGAAGAGTTGATCCATTCATTATTATATGCTGTTGTTTTTGTTAGGTGCCATGTCAGGTACAACTCACAGCAATCCCATGTACAACAAAACAAAACATTACCCAACACTGTGCCAGGCACTACTGTCAGTGCTTCTCTGCTATTCCTCTGGATTTCAATGGCTGATTGTTTCAGAAGTGGGCTGTCAAGTCCTTCTATCAAGCCTACAGTATTCCCAGGCAGTATCCCATTCAAAGACTAACCAGTCCAACCATGCTTAGCTTCTGAAATCAGACAGGTTCAGATGGCACAGTGGTATGACTATAGCCTGATCATTATATAGTGAGTTTTGTCTCTTCTTACTGTTTTTGTTTTAAAGTCTACTTTGTCAAAAATAAGTATAGCTATTTTTGCTTTTTTTTCAGATTCCATTCACTTGAGATATAATTTTCTATCCTTTCCTTTTAAATATGTGTGTATTTTTACTGGTGAGATGAGTTTTTTGTAGGTGGAGTATTGCTGGTTTTTAATCCATTCATCCAATCTATCTCTTTTAACTGGATAGTTAAGACCATTTACATTCACAGTTATTTATGAAAAGTGTTTTTGGGGTACTTGTACCTGTCATCTTATTTTCTTCTACTTATTATTATCCTTTGATTCTTCATCTTTTCTGATGGTTTATAGTATTGATAATACTTGATTATTTTCTATTTTTCATTTGTGTATCTACACTTCTAAAGGGGTTGATACTTTCACATACTATCATAATTGTAGTTATCATTCTTTTTTTCTGGGTACTGGATTCCCTTAAGCATTTTTTTGTAAGGCTAACCTAGTGGTAATGAATTCCCTTAGTTTTTTTCTTATTTTGTCAGGTCTTTATTTCTCCTTTGATTGTGAAGGATAGCCTTGCTAGGCATAGTAATCTTGGTTGGTAGTTATTTTCCTTCAGGACATGAACTATACCATGCCATGCCCTCCTAGCCAGTAGTGTTTATGTGAAGAAATATACTCTTAGTCTAATGTAGTTACCCTTAAGTATGATATGATGCTTTTCTCTTGCAAACTTTAAAATTCTTTGTCCTGTACTTTTGAGAGTTGGACTATACTATATCATGGTGAACATCATTCCCCATCATGTCTACTTGGGGTTTTATAGGCCTCCTCTACATAGATGTCCATGTCTTTCCCAAGACTAGGAAAGTTTTCTGCTACTATGTCATTGAATCAGTTTCCTATGTCCTTAATTTTTATTTCTTCCCTTTTGGCATGCCAACAATGTGGGTGTATAACCTTTTCGTAGTGTCCCAAAGACCTTTTATACTCTCTTCATTCTGGAGGGTGGCAGATAATGGGATATTGTGTTTCTCTTACTGTTCTACTGTCTCAAGTCTCCAGATTTTAACAAGGTTTTCATTTTTCTACTGTTGAATTCCAGCATGCTTCCACAGTCACTTATCTCAATAGTTGCCCATCTGTTGCTCTGATTCCTTTTTGTGAAGCTGATGAGTTCTGGATACCTTCATGTAGCCATCTTCAAGTCTTTTCAATAGTTGCTTATTCTTGATGTGTTCCTTCAGATGGCAAATTACAAAATCTGAATTGGATCCACTGATTGACTCAGGGTTTCTATTTATAGCCACAAAGCAACTTAACTGGTAAATCCACCAGTCTGATTGGGTTGGTAAGACTACTCTGAGTGTAGTCAGACCCTAAGACATGTAAGAAGCCCAGAAACTACACTTTGGAAATATTCTCCCAAGATTACTCTTTAGTGGACAGATTTTTTTTTATTCCCCTGCTCTGGAATGGGACCACACCTTCTAAAACAACATTAATTCATAACTGTTTCCAAATTAAAATATTGAATCCCTATCTCAAAATCAGTTCAGATATAAATTTAAAGGAACATAGGTTAGATGTCTTTATTCATCTCCTTTGGTTCTCACTTCAATTGACATTTCATTTCCCTATAACATGTTCTGCCCTCACCAGATCCTTTACTTCTAGCACAACTCAGATAAAACCACTTTGATTAGCAGAGCAAAGCAATCAGAGCTAACAAGGCAGAAAGAGGTTGGCATGCTGAGGCTACAAGTGGATGATTCATCAAAATAAGTGGACATGCTTATATCTTTGTTAGATTTTCTCACAATTCCTCCCATATAGAGTTACAAGGAACCAGTGAAAATTCTCTTAGCAAGTTGAAAATTTAAGCTACTAGAAAGGTCACTTGACCTTGCGGTTTATGAAAAGAATGAAATGAGAATGTGGAATCACCTAAATGTTAATTGACACTAGTTTGTTGATAAAATCAGCTAACCTCCAACTGACTCTGACTGGGTCAGTGAGATTAGTAACTGTATCAGATAATCAGGAGATATTTTTAAAAATCAGTTAACTGGTTTAAAATCCTGAGTTAACTGAGGTTGTTTCTTCAAATATATCAAGTTTTCCCCTAATACTTTCTCAATATCACATTTTCCAAATACCTGCTCTGATTACCCCTGCTCAGATGGATTAATTCCTTTACAATCAGAACTCAAAATGCTTTATTATAGTCATTAATTTTTCCCTTTTCTTATTTTATTTACTTTATAGTTATATATCTCTTCCTTGAGAGTGGGAGCCATGTCTTTTTAAACTTTTAATTTTTCATAATAATATATATAGTAGGCATCCAAAACGTTGATTGAGTGAATGCCTTCAATTCTTTAATTTTCCTGTTATGCACCATTATGTGGAAAGATCCTCAATCATCTTTCTTTCCTTTCTCCTCCCCCTCCCCC
>VMDO01020466.1:13551-37563 GCA_007922755.1 Pedetes capensis | reverse complement strand
TCTTCTCTGTAAAGGGGAGCAGGAGACCATGCTCTCCCTTCCAGGGCTCTTGTGAACCAGGCCATGCCCCTCACACCCAGGACACAGTCGATCGGCGGATGGGGGTGCCGCCTCGGGGCGCCGCCTCCTCCCCTTGGCCTGCCTGTGGCCCTGGCGGAGGCACTGGCCTTCCAGACGTCTGCTGTGCAGACTGAGAGCCCCGGGGACTTCTTGAGAAGAAGACGAATCCCCCTGGCCAGAGAAGATGAACAGCTCAGCCATTTGCTAAAACAAATATTAGTTCAGAGCTGCCTGGGGAGGTGCAGCTCCAGGAAGTGTTTGTATTCTGCATCCTGCCAAGGGCGGAGGAACTCGCTGCTGCTGAGGATGGACATCCCAGGGACAGCGTGAGGGTGGGAAGCTGCTGTCCTGGGAGCGGCCCCTCGCCTGCTCCTCCTGGGCACCGTTTCCCCGTCGCCCCCTTGGTGTCTGGGCTCAGGATCTCTCTGCCAGCACCACCCATGCCTAGGGCTGCAGGTGGCTTCCTTTGCCTTGACCATGTCCGGCTAGGAGGTAGTTTCTCGGTCTGACTGCGCATTCAGGCAAACCCTGCAGATTCTCGGGGAAGCCGAGTCCCCGTGCAGGTGTTTCTGGTACACGTCGGAGCCTGGGGTTTGTCGGCCTCAGCACGATGGAGTCTTGGATGGAGAACTTCCTTTGCAAGGGGCTGTTTTGTATAATCAGGAACTTTGGCAGCACCCCGGGCCCCTCAAAGGCACTGACGATTTGTTAAGACAAATATGATACCTGGTAGATACCCTTGGTACTGCCTCCCTTCGCTATGACAAAAATCACCAAACGTCCCCTGGGAGAAAACCGTGGTGGCGAGTTAAGAAGCCCTGTTCTACTGGAAGGAAGGGAAGAATGTTGGGGTTGGCTGAGTCTTGGTTCATATCCTGGCTCCGTCACTCACCACCCAGGATGTATGACTGGTTAACAACCTCTCTGGGCCTCAGTTTGCATACCTGTAAAATGGGGCCCGCAGTAGCCCCCATTTCATGGGTTGGTTCTGAGAGAGAGAGATGAGATCATTTCCTGGGAGGAAACGATGTATCTAATTAGTCTTTAAAAACATGAGTTTTAGCCAGGCATGGTGGCCACACCTGCAATCCTGTCACTCAGGAGGCAGAGGCAGGAGGATTGCAAGTTTCAGGCCAGCCTAGATACCTCCTAGGTCCAGATACCAGCTCTGCCTCCAGGCCTATGAGCAAACTGACAAACCCTCTCCTCTCTCAGTTCAGATGAGCGCCTTCCACCCTCCATTCCCTAGGTTTCAGCATTCTTTTTTTTTTTTTTTTTCCCGGTACTGGGAGTTGAACCCAGGGCCTCGCATGTGCATGCTCTGCAAGTGCTGGACCACTGACCTGCAACCCAGGTCATTTTTTAACGTTTTTGAGACAGGGTTTCACTAAGTTATATAGGCTTCCTCTGGTCTGGAAGTTGTGATCCTCCCGCCTCTGCCTCCCGAGGCGCTGGGATGACAGGCGTGCGCCACCGCGCCTGGCTCGGCTTCAGCCTTCATTGTGGCTGGTCCGTCTGTGCTGTCTGCAGCTCAGGTCTGAGGCACTCAGGAGTTGATGCTGGGAATCCAAGATGACCAACCCAGGACCCTCAGGTTGCCCAGGACTCTCCCTGTCTTAGATGGAAAGACCTGGGAGAGCAGGCTAGTTGTCCTGCGTCCTGCAGGATGCACGGTGCAGAGCAAAGCACAAACTGTTTCCCGAGGATGCTGTCTGCGCCGAGTGCCAGGGCCTTCTTCCTGGAAAGGACCCTGAGAAGACCACCTGGGGGTAGCCCTGGAAGAGTCCACCATTCAGGACGACAGACTCCCAACACAATCAGACGGCTGCTCTGTCGGGCTTATCAGTGCCTTGACCAGAGCCCTGCTGGGAGCCTGTGCCCAGTGCTATGGGGCAGGGCCGGGTTCCCTAGTGGGAGTTATGGGGAATGCCCTCCTGTCGTCCCCTGGCAATGACTCTGAGGTTCACATCACCACATGTCCTGCAGAGGCCACAGCTCTCGAGCCATGGGAGCTTCTACTGCAAAGCGTCCAAAGAGGCCCCTGTGCACAAAGGCCGGAAGGTTGGCCTCCAGCGCCTCCGTCTGGAGTCAGAGGAAAGAAGAGGCAGCAAGAGCGAGAGGCACAGGGAGACTCGGCTGCAGGACGTGAGAAGGGGGGCAGCGAGGTGCAGGAGACCAGGCGGAGGCCCAGCCTGAGCCTGCGTCCCTCACTCCGGCACAGACCATTCAGTCCCCAGTGCCGGCCACACGCTGATGGTGGATTGCGCTCTGATCCTAAGTCTCACAAAGGCTGAGCTTCATGCCGGCCCTTGGCTTCATGCCTTGGGCTTCATGCCGGCCCTTGGCTTCAACCCCAGGCAGCCGCGGGGAGAATTGCCACGGCTTTCTTCTGCACGTCTTCTATCTTCCTGCAGGGGCAGCCAGGGCAGCCCCGTGTTCGCGCCCCAGCTGCCTGCTTTCCCCGGCATCTGTCAATGCCCCAATTACCAGCAAATTGCTAACCCTCCGAGCAACTCTCTCTGCATATTAATTTGGCCAAGCGCCTGTTCACCAGGTAACCCGAGGTGTGCGCGTGCCCGCTGCTGTTATTTGCTCTACAGCACCAGGTAATTTCCTGGCTGGACTTCGCTGGGAAGTTGAAAAGCGATGTCAGTGTCGCTGGCTCTTAATTAGGGGTGGGCTTTCTCCAGTAAATCACGGATCAGTGTCAATGAACTTGTAATCTTCTGTCCCAGAATTAGAGACTGTCGATTAGAGAGAAAGCTGAGAGGCCCTGGTGCTGCTCTGCCTGACCTCTGAAGGCCTGGGCATTCTTTACATCTCAATGTATTCCACGGGCTAGGATTTAGCTCAGTTGGTAGAGTGTTGCTCTGCAGTCTCCGAGGTTCCGAGTTCGATTCCCAGCACCTCAAAAATGGGAGAAGGGCCTGGGAATCCACTCCCAAAGCAATCCGGAAACAGTCAGCCACTGAAAACCCTATGAGGGTCGCTATGAGTCGGCAACAATGTATTCACCACAACAACAATGTATTCCACCCCCACCTCTTCCTGCAGCATGGCTGAGACACCATGAACGGCCATGTCTCCCTCTCTTTGGGGAGGGAGGGGCCACTTGCTCTTGGCCACCAGCCATGCAGGTGGCAGTGGCCAGCCCTCTGCCTGGCGAGGGGTGAGCGGGTGGCTTGTCTGGGTTTAAAGAGGAGATCCAAGGGGTCTGGAAGCCCCTCTCTCCCTCTGGCTCCCCGCTGGTTCTGTGGAGCCCAGGGCTGCAGCTGATCCCCGACTGTGATGGTCACGCACAGCAGGGGGTCAGTAGCTCCTGGGGCTCTGTCAAAGTGCACCAGGATGGCGGAGACATGAGCTCCACTGGTGCTTGACGAAGACCCTGAAGCCTGGGCAAGGGTTTGGCCTGTGTCCACTCCCCTTCCCTCAGTCCCAGCCCCTGACAACGCCTCTCCTCTCTCAGCACAGTGGTCAGGGTGATGTCCCCCTCCACTTGCAGGGGTGGTTTTGGTGCTCAGTCCACCCCCTGAGACCACAGAGGGTGGCTCAGGAATGGGCAGGTTCGGTGCCCCTGGACAGGGCAGTGCTGTCTGTGGCCCCTGCTGAGCTGGAAGCGGATGAGGGTGGAGTGGCCAGAGTCTGGTGGCTAGATTTAAAGACCAGGTAGTGGTGACACTCACAGATGTGTACTGAATGCCCATCATGGACCTGGACTTGAGACGACATGGGAGACAGACGAGGGGCCTGGAAACTCTCGAAAAGGTAGAAAGAATGTACGTGGGAAATGGAAGAGGAAATCCTGGCACATTTCTAGTAGAGAGGTCTCTAAATCCAGCACCTGGGCTTGCCAGCTGGGCTGCCAGCTCGCTGAGGCCGCGGAAGGGGGTGCCCCAGCCCCCTTGCTCGCTCTTGTTCCCAAGCCTTTGGGGCACAGCAGGGCCAGCCGCTGGCCCTTCCTGGCCCTCCTCTCTTGCACATGTCTCCACAGAGCAGCTGTGTGGTCCAGCCCCTCTGCTCAATCCGTCCCCAGAGTTGGCATGGCGCAGTGGTCAGAGCAGGGGTCAGAGCAGCGTTGTGCGTCTGTCATCCTGAGTGGTGGACTCTTCCAGGGCTACCCCGGGAGGTCTTCTCAGGGTCCTTTCCAGGAAGGAGGTCCTGGTGCTCAGAACAGACAGGATCCTAGGGAACCAGTTCGTGCTGTGCTCCCCATGAACGGCGGAGAGGGGAACCTGAGTCACCCTGAGTGGCTCACCAGCGGACGAATGGCTCAAGGTAAGGGACACCACCAGGTGCCACTTTATTTCCTACGCAGGCTCCGTGTCCCTGCCTGGGTGGCCGCGAGCGTCCTGGGGGCCATGAGCACTGCGATGAAGGTTCCAGAGAGCTTCCTGCCAGGTTCTTCTGAGGTCCCCTCCTGCCCATCGAGGGCCCCGCCACCTGGAGGCCCGGACGCCTGTTCCTGTGTTTCATTCCAAAACTGGTCAGTTGTCGTGACCGCTGGACCTAACCTGGAGCGGGCCAGGAACCGGGGGAACGGCCCCTCTTCTCCTGAGCACCACGTAGCTTCCGGAAGGGCCTCTCCCTTAAGAGGCTAAGGTCTCCACCAGGGCTTCCTTGAGTCCACCTGGGTTGTCTGACTTACTAAACCTTAAGCCAATGGAGGCCGAAGCCCTCAGGCTGGGCAGGAAGACCCCGGCCCCACCTCCAGCGCAGATAAGAAGGGTCCTCACAGGCAAGATGGAGGGGCCATAGGTGGTCCCTGGCTGGCCCAGGGACGCATTGTGACGAGGCCAGAGGACGAAGCTGCATCATCGCCCACAGGGAAGGCGAGGGCACCCCAAGGCTGAGAGCCCTTAGCCTCAGGCCCGGCCTCTCTCCTGTCCTCATCTCTCACATCATCTCATCTGGGGCTCAGCCCTCACCCCACCTGCAGGCTCAGCCCCTCCAACACCTTCTGGACCAATCCTGGGCCAGGCCAGAAGGGATCTGGAAGCTTCCAACCCACGTTCTGGGATGCAGGGCCTGGGTTCTCCTTGCTGCCACGGCTTTCCTCTGCGCGTCTTCTATCTTCCTGCAGGGGCAGCCAGGGCAGCCCCGTGTTCGCGCCACAGCTGTCTGCTTTCCCTGCATCCATCAATGCCCCAATTACCAGCAAATTGCCAACCCTCTGAGCAACTCTCTCCACATATTAATTTGGCCAAGCGCCTGTTCACCAGGTAACCTGGGGTGCGCACGCGCGTGCCCCGACGTGGCTGGCAGAGTTTCTGAAAGTCAACTTGCTGGTCCAGTTGTGACCTTGTGGGAGGCCCCCACGCTGCCACAATCCGCCCCCTTCCCCCCGCTGCAGCCCCATCGCAGGCATCTGAAATCCGCCTCTACTTCCTCTGAGACTCGGGCCTCTTATGATGCTTCATCTGTCCTCGAACTCTGTGGCTGCTTTAGTTCCTCTGGGCTCCCAGAAGCCACTTGTCATGTGGTCCTGGTCGGCTGTGGTTCGCTCTCCCTACACTGCGCTCTCCCGGGTTAAGGTGCTGTTACTGGCACAGAGCAGGCACTGGGGAAGAGCCGTTGGGCAGATGGGTGGATGCGTGGCCATGGCCGGATGGGAGAATGGTTGAGTGGCTGGGTGGGTGCACGAAATGATGGCGTGATGATGGCTGCATGACCTGACGGATGGGTGATGTGTGTGTCAGGGGAAGGATGGGTAGATGGGGCTCATTTTGGCAGTGATCGGCAAGGTTCACAGCCCAGGATCCCCGCGTCTCATTCCAGTGCCTTGCCCTGGTACCCGTGGCCCACAGCCAGCCTGTCCCAGGCCCCTGCCCACCCTCCTGTGGCCCCCCTTCCGCTACCTGGTACGTGGTGGCAGATGCTGCTGGCTTCTGGTCCTTGTCAACTTCAAAATTGGCTTGTCCTGTGCCAGCCCGTCGTGGTCACAGCTGGGAACGAGCATGGCTAGGGCTTGGGGGAGGCAGGGAGTGGCGTCCTGAGTGCTGGAGGACTCAGCCCAGCACCACTCTGCAGGCTCCAGCCTGCTCCCTGGCGGGGCAGGCTCCTTGCTTCTGAAAACTCGCTCTGCTTTTCATGAAAAAATAATCAAAGCCCCGACATGGCTGGCAGAGCTTCTGAAAGTCAGTAGGAAGGAAGCAAAGGAAGGGAGCTGGCCCAGACGGAGCTGGTGTTCAATGCCTTGCTGCGGTGGATCTAATTAAAACAGGTCTTTAAAGAGCAGACCTGGAAGCCGGCGCCGAGGGAGCAGAAATCCCTGAGATGGACACTTCTGCTGGAGTGTGCTAACGATGCCACCCACACTGGCCCATGCCACGTCCCCGCTCCTGGGGGACATCCTGGCTCCGGGGCAGAGGGCTCCGCTCACACCCCTGACGAGGCGCCAGGGCTTTGGGAGACACAGTGAACAGCTTACCAAGAAGCAGGGACCCCGCCTTCCCAAAGCTTTTGCAGGAGCCTTTTGGGGTTCAAGGCCGTATTCCCTCCGGAGAGCACTGGCCAGTCTTTCAAATGCGCCTGTCACCCGCCTGCCTCTGACTCGCCTTAAAATCCTCCCATGGGACCTCACCCCCTCCTGGCCCACGCTGCCTCTGCTGAATTCCCTCTGGCCTTGCTGTTTGCAGCCTTGGAGGTAATCCTGAAGCACACAGGGGAGACTGCGCCTCTGACGGAATGTTCTAGGGTCTCTCAATAGTCCCTCTACCTGTCAAGGCCGTGCAACAGAACTTAAGGCCCTTGGAAGTTGGGTCCTGCATCATCTCCCACCTGGACGCTGAACCTCAGCTGTGGCTCCTTTACTTTTAATTTTTATTTGATTGGGGTAAAAATGGCATAACACCAACTTGACCATCAACTATGTTAAAGTGTACAACGCGGTGGCATCTAGTAGTTGCCCAGTGTGTGCAGCCATTACCTCTGTCTAGTCTGAGAAATTTTCACCACCCCAAAAGGAAACCACTCCCCACTCCTCTCTCCCTCCAGCCCCTGACAATTAGAGTCTACTTTCCACTCCGTGGGTTTGCCTATTCTGGGCATTTCATACCAGTGGAGTGATCCCACGTGGTCTTTCGTGTCTGGCTTCTTTCACTTACCATTATGCTTTCTTTTCTTTTTTATTGGAAGTTTTTAATGTACACCTTAATGTGATTCATTCTGACACGCTTTTCATTGTGACATTTCCATATATGCATTTTGTTGTATATTATTCATACAGGTTCCCCCTTACCCTCTTGTATGCTTCCCCCTTCCCACCCCCCCATGAAAGACTTCTCTACCAACCATTATTTTCAAAGTTCATCTATGTTGGTTGTAACCTGTGTGGGTACTTCATTCCTTTTTACGGCTGAATAATATTCCGTTGCATGCATAGACTACACTCTGTTCATCCATTCATCTGTTGATGGACACTTGGGATGCTCCCAAGCTTTGGCTATTACGAATGGTGCTGGGAGTGAATATTCCCATGCAATGGTTGGTTGAATCCCCATTTTTAATCCTCTTGGATATATGCCAAGGAGTTGAATTGTGGGGTCATATAGTGACTCTCTTGTTAAACCTTCGAGGCACCAACTCAGCCCTGGTTTCTAGACCCTCTGGCCCCTCTGGGCCCCCTCCCTGTCCCTTGCAAGCAGCCTTTGCACCTGCTGTTAATCTTGCACATCATGCTTGTCCTTCCTCCTCCATCGGATGCAGTTTTCCTTACCCCTCCAGACCCTCCCCAGGCGTTCCTGGCTGCTAAAACCCTCTACGCTCCATCGCAGTCTTAGGCACAGGGGCGCTGGGCTCCCAGGTTGCCAGCCTGGCTGCTCTAGTGGTATGATGTAGCCCTTTGTCTGCCCTCCACTCCCTCCCAGCATGGGGACCCTTACTGGGTCCCGTCCACCTCCCTGGGCACCAGCTTGTGAGACACTTCTGAGGAAAGTGAACAAGTGGGCCGGTCCACGTGGGGGGCATGGGGAGGACGCCTGTGGGGGCCTCAACACAGAGGTTCTGGGTGGCTGTGGCTGGGCTGCAGAGGGTTGGAGGCCCCGCCTCGACCCTGCTCGGCTCCTGGGCGCTGTTAGCGTTTGTCTTCCTTCCTGTCAGTGTCCTCGCCCTGTGGTGCTCCGTGAAAGGCTGTGGTGCTCCACGAAGACCACTTTTGTTGCTAAGGGCCGGGTGTCACTGTTGCTAGGTTGGCTTTTGTGTCCTACGCATCTGGCCACTTCCCCTCCAGCAAAGAATCAGCCCCCAGGTAATTCTGAATTTCTCACTGTTGGATCCAGCTGTCAAGAAAAAGGATCCCCCTTATAAGGACCCGAGAGAGTCACCATCACTTCCGGGTTGAGGAGAAGGCTGAGAAGGAGAGCAAGAGCAAGAGAGTGAGATGGACAGACAGGCTGACAGATGGACAAGGACTGAGGAGAAGGAGAGATGAAGGCAGAGACAAAGAGACAGGGACACACAGAGGGAGGAAAAGGCAGGGAAAGAGACACAGACAGACAGAGGGAAAGAAACAGCCAACAAGATTTAGAAACGGACACATGGACACAGTCACAGTCACGGAGGGACAAAGATGCAGAGAAAGAAACACAAGAGAAACGCTTGCACACGCACATGCGCACGCAAACCACCTCGGAAAACGGCCTGAGAAGAGGGTCGGAGAGGGGCAGGCAGGCAGTGCAGAGAGACGAAGGGAGAGGCAAAGAGAAGGAGACAGAGGGACAGAGTCCCACCTGGGGAGTGGTGTGGTGTGGGGGAGCAGGAGACCTGGTGACCACACAGGGATGACAAGAGCCAGCACCTTGAGACCCATCTGCTGCTGCTTTCAGGCCTCCCTGTATCTCCACTCTCCATGTGACGCCACCGGAGGCTCAGAGCTAGGTGACACGTGCACAGCACGCAGCTAGCAAAAGGCCAGATCGAGGAGTTTGTGTTTTGCTGTGTTCAGTATGGGACGTTGGGGGGGTGGACAGAGGCCCTTGCACACGCCAGACAAGTTCTGTACCCCCGAGCTGTGCCTCCAGCCCCATTTTTACCTTTCATCTTGGGGCAGCGTGTTGCTAAGTTGCTCAGGCTGTCTCTGGCCTTGAACTTGGGATCTTCCTGCCTCCGCCTCCCAGGTCACCGGTGTGTGACATGGAGCCCAGCTCGAGATCATGTTTTAAACTCAGGTTTCTCTGCCTTCAAACCCCAGGCTCTGAACCCCTTGCTCTAATGCACCCTGGAAAATCTGCCTTTTAGTCTGAGTTCTGTTACTTAACGGCAAGTCCTCCAGCCCCTGGGGAGCCCCTTGGTCTCCTGGGGCCAGCTGCCCTGGGCTGAAGTGGCTGGCCGCACTCTGAGACTGGCTGGCTTCCGTCTCTGAGACCCATCCTGGGCTCTGTGGCCACCATGCCTAGGACACGGACCTGGCAGTTTTCACACCATCTACTTCTCTATGGGGCTGGGATTTAGCTCAGCTGGTAGAGCGCTGTGCTGCAGTCTCTGAGGTCCCAAGTTCAATTCCCAGCACTGCAAAATGGGAGAAGGACATGTCAACCCACTCCCAAGGCAATCCTGAAAGAGTCAGCCATTGAAAACCCTATGAGGGTCGCTGTGAGTTGGATACCGACTCGAGGGCACCTAACAACAGCAACAACAACTTCTCTCTGGGGTGGGTCCTCCCTTAGGGAATTTGCTGCTGCTCTCCCCTCTCTGCAAGACTTTCCTTATTAGGTCAAGACACCTTGAACAGAGTAAGAAGTGAGAAGTTAGCTCTGAGAAGGCGTGCATTTGTCTTGTCACAGGCCAGGATTGGGTTAAGATACAGAGCAAGGGTGTCCTTGAGCCCAGCCTAGGGGGCGTGCCCTGTCTACTCCCAGGATGGCTGCTCCTGGGTGGGGCACTGTGGTGGTCCAAGGGGAGGGGTGTGGCCTGCTTCCTGCCCTGTGACTCTGGCCCAGGCAGGTGTGGCTTTGCTGTCATTATCCAAGAAACTCTAACAGGAAATGTACCTTCCTTCGTTGCCTGACTGTCTGTGCCCTTCTCCGTAATGTCTCCACTGCAAAGAAGGGGTTCTCTCTGTTTTTCTTCCATGCTGCATCTTCAGAGTCTGGTATACAGGAAGTGCTTAGTAAATGTTTGCTAAATGAATGAATGCAAGTCTGTACCTATTGTAATTCTCGGATGGTTAATATTTCCAGAATTTTCGTTCCTGGCTCAGGTGGGGTGGAGGATTCTGCAGAAGCCAGTGGACCATCATGGTCTTTTCCAAGCGTAACCCTGTGGAAGCTGTGATGAGCTTTTAGATGAAACCATTGATCTGTGTTCTAGAAAGGCGGCTCAGGCAGCCGTGTGGAGGGCAGACGGCTGGGGTGAGGCTGGAGGCCGGAGCTGTAAGAAAGAGAGATGGTGCTAAAGATCCCCAGAGCCTGCGGACCTGCGAAGTGCGCTCCTAACAGGAGAACGCTGTGAACTTTAACAAAACTGTCAAGTTCCCCAACTTTCTTCTTCTCCTTCTCCTTCTCCTTCTCTCTCTCCCTCTCCCTCTCCTTCTTCTCCTTCTCCTCCTTCTCTCTCTTCCTCTCCCTCTCCCTCTCCTTCTCCTTCTCCTTCTTCTTCTCTTTCTCCTTCTTCTCTCTCTCCCTCTCCCTCTCCCTCTCCCTCTCCTTCTCCTTCTCCTTCTCCTTCTTCTTCTTTCTTCTTTTTCAGTTAAAGATCTTGCTCACTTGGCTGGTTTTCCCAAACTCCCAGAGCACCCCTGAAGTCAGTCGATACAGCATTATTGCCATTTGGGGAACAGCAAGCCTTTGAAAAATGCCTTCTGCGCTCTGGATTTATGGAAGCCGTGTGAACCGTGGTGAGTCCTGAGGAGCCCCCTTCGAAACACAGTGTTTTGATTTTCGCAATAATTTCTCGAGGATCATTAGAAATGAGAGTTCAAGAGCGAGGATGGATTTTCCCTCAGGCTGCAGGCTTGTCGAGAGGCATGATTTATCCGGGCGCTTCCATAAGGACTCACGGAGCAGGTGGACGTGTCCACTCAGCAGTCCTGAGGCGGCTCATTCCGCCCAGGTCCCAGTGCCAAAAGGTGTGGCTGTGAGTCACACGTGGCGTCTCAGCTGCCCTTGGGGGGCTCAGGATCCTCTGCACCCCCAACTCCCTTTCCCCCAGCACAGAGCCAGACCAGGCTGGGTGGCCTTCAAGCACCCTTCAAAGCACGGAAGGCTGAGATCTGGGGTTCAACCGCCGGCTCACTGAATCGGTTCCAACCTTGCAGATTAGCCAGTGCTCCAGGTGCTGGTGCTGGCAACGGGGAAGCAGGTGGGGTTGGTCAACGTCAAGGGCTGGGCTGGACCGGGCTAGGGTGGAATAGGAAGGCCTGGGAAGAGAGCCAACGTAGGAAGGGTTGGAAGGGCATCTCCAAGGCCGTGAGGGGACCCACGCCCTGCCCACAGGGGCTGGTGGGAGAGGCCCTGAAGAGGTCTTTGATGTCATCTTCTCCATGACAGGGAGGAGGACTCTGTGGCTCAGAAGGCCAGGCCCTTTTCCAAGACCACACAGCTAGAATGTGGCCCAGGTGGGTTTGGAAGCTGGGTAACCTGGCTCCCAGAGCAACTGCCTCCCTGCGGGCGTTGCTATTTACCCAGCATGCACTTGTTGTTGTTGTTGTTAGGTGCCGTCGAGTCGGTATCCAACTCATAGCAACCCTCATAGGGTTTTCAATGGCTGACTGTTTCGGGATTGCCTTGGGAGTGGATTGCCAGGTCCTTCTCCCATTTTTGCAGTTCTGGGAATTGAACTCGGGACCTCAGAGACTGCAGGACAGCGCTCTACCAACTGAGCTAAATCCCAGATCCCAGCATGCACTACGCTATGCTAAAGCACTATGCCAAGCGCTTTATTCCAATTAAATTCTCACGGAAACCCGACCATGTATTATTAGTCTCATATGAGAGTTGATGTTGTTAGGTGCCATCAAGTTGTGTCCAACTCATAGCAACCCTTATAAGGTTTTCAGTGGTTGATTGTTTCATGATTGCCTCAGGGGTGGATTGCCACATCCTTCTCCCATCTTTTTAGTACTGGGACTTGAACTCGGGACCTCAGAAACTACAGAGCTGCACTCTACCAACTGAGCTAAATCCCAGCCTGCAGCCGTAGCCCTGTGGCATCCGATCCTGTCAGATCTCAGAAGCTAAGCAGGGTTGGGCCTGGTTAGTACTTGGATGGGAGACCGCCTGGGAACACCAGGTGCTGTAGGCCTGGGAGATGGACCTGGCAACCCATTCCCAAAATACAGTCAGCCATTGAAAACCCTATGAATAGCAGAGAAGCACTGACAAAGTATTTTGCCTGTTGTACGTAGGGTCGCTGTGAGTTGGATACCGACTTGATGGTACCTAAGAACAACAACAACAACAACATGAAAGTTGAGGAAATCCAGGCCCAGAGAGGTTAAGTAACTTGTTTAAGGTCACACAGCCAGTCAATGGCAGGGCTGGGATCCCACTGGTAAGCCCTAAAGCCTTTGATCTTCCTGTTTCTCTCAGTTCCTTCACTCCTTTAATTAATTAATTAATTAATTAATTAATTTATGGCAGGGGCTTGCTAGGTAGTCCAGGCTGACCTCGAACTCTCCATCCTCCTGTCTCCACCTCCCAAATGCTGAGACTTTAGGCCTGAGCCACTGCATCTACCTTCAGTCCCTTAACTTTATTGCAGGGGAACTAGAGACGCTCAGAGAACAGAAATGTCTTATTGGAGGCCTGCAGTGGGCTGGTGGCCAGCTAGGATGGAGAGCCAGCCTCGGTGACTCATTGTGTTGTAAGGACGGCCTCCTATGGCGCCTTGGTGACCTGTCGCCACGGTGACTTCTTATTTCTTGTGGCTGGCTGTGCTAGTGTTGCTGGGCGTACCGGATCACTGGAGGGCCAGCGGGGCTGGAGGGTCCCCCTTGGCATGGCACACTGGTCTGCTAGTTGTCTTTGACTGTCACCTGGGCACCCCTCCTCATGGGTGCTCAGGATGGGTTTTCTTCCACAGCAGTTTTGGCGAAGAACGAGGGCTAAACCAAAAACTGCCAGGTCTCAAGAAAACCCAGGCATTTCTGGGTGCTGGGCACGGTGGCGCACGCCTGTCATCCCAGCGGCTGGGGAGGCAGAGGCAGGATCGCAAGTTTGAGACCAGAAGTAGCCTGTGTAACTTAGCGAGACCCTGTCTCAAAACGTAAAAAGATGGCTGGGCGGCTCAGCTCAGTGGTCCAGCACTTGCAGAGCATGCAGGTGGGGGGCCCTGGGTTCAAACCCCAGTACCGCAAAAAAAAAAAAAAAAGACTGGGCAGGAGAAGGGCTCATGCTGCACAGGCACCTTGGACAGGGGTCACAGCTGTTGTTGTTTTGTTAGGTGCCGTCGAGTCGGTATCCAACTCATAGTGACCCTCATAGGGTTTTCAATGGCTGACTGTTTCAGGATTGCCTTAGGTGTGGATTTCCAGGTCCTTCTCCCATTTTTTCAGTGGTGGGAGTTGAACTCGGGACCTCAGAGAATATAGTGCAGCGCTCTACCAACTGACCTAAATCCCAGCCCTTTTAAAGTCTAATATTGTTGTTGTTGTTAGGTGCCATCGAGTCGATATCCGACTCATAGCGACCCTCATAGGGTTTTCAATGGCTGACTGTTTCGGGATTGCCTTGGGAGTGGATTGCCAGGTCCTTCTCCCATTTTTGCGGTGCTGGGAATGGAACTCGGGACCTCAGAGGCTGCAGCGCAGTGCTCTGCCAACTGAGCTAAATCCCAGCCAGGGCTCACAGCAGTCAGCCTTTACTAAGTGCGTCCCTCAGGCCACCTGTGGTCACCCACAGACAGGCGCAAAGGTGCTCTCTAAAGCGAGAGGGACCAGATCCCTGGAGGGACTTGTGCCAGCGAAAGGGCCACCGATGTGGAGCGGAGGCTGTGAGGGAAGACTGTGGCTCTCTTACTGCAATGCAAACCAGAAGGAGGGAAGCAGTCGCCCGTGGGTATGCGCCTAACGGGAGCGAACACGGCAGTTCAAAGAGATTTGCATGCTTACCGTCATAGTGGGCACACTGGCGCGAACAAAAGGGGGACGCGATGGACTGTCTATTGATGGATGTCCAAGTAAACAAAATCTGGCATCTACCTACCGTGGGATGGCTTTAAGAGGAAGGACGTTCTGACACCGACTGCAGCATGGCTGAGCTCTGAAGACATTATACGTGAAATAATCAGTCACAAAAAGATACATACTGTATGACTCCACTTTTGTGAGCTACCTTTATTGTTAGGTGCGGAAGAGTTGGATCTGACTCATAGCAACCCTATGTACAGCAGAATGAAGCACTACCCAGCACTGTGTCATGCACACGATCTTTTTTTGTTGAGCCCAATGTTGAAGCAACCATGTTTCTTCTCATTTGGAGTCAAGCCACATCAGCTACAGGAGGTCCCAGGGGCTTTACTCCATTCCCATCACTAAGGTGGACTCTACTTTGAGGAGGCAACTCTTCCTCAGTCTTTTCTTGAATGCCTTCCAGCCTGGGGGTCTCATTTTTCAGCATTCGATTTGCCTGTGCTTTTCTGCTGTTCATGGGGTTTCCGTGGCTAATTGTTTTGGGAGTGGGCTGCCGGATCCTTCTCCCTACTCTGTCTTGGTCTGGAAGCTCAGCTGAAACCTGCCCACCATGGGTGGCCCTGCTGGTATCTGAAATACCGGTGGCACAGCTTTCAGCATCACAGCAATGCACAAGCCCCCAGGGCACGACAAGCGGACAGATGGGTGGGGATGAGGCACCTAGAGAACTCGAATCCACAGATGGCCAGTAGAATAACGGTGCTCGCCTGCCCTGAGGTGGGGGAAGGAGTGTGGAGGCCGCTCATGGGCATGACATTTCATTTGAGCAAGTCGGAAAGAATTCTAGAGATGGATCGTGGCGACAGTGGCACAGCGTGGGCGTCCTTACCACCACCGAGCCGTGCACGTGACAACGATTAAGATGGTGAACTTTATGTGATGTGTTTTTTTGCCACAATTTACAAACAGATTCTTGTGAGCCCAGTGGGAGTGAAGGAGGAAAATGGCTGGGTGCAGGTCTGCACAGGGTGCTGTGGGCAGAGACGGAGCAGGGGGAGTTTGTGGACAAGAAGGGGGCGGCCCTAGACAGAGCTGGGCTCAGAATGCAGAGCAGGCAGGGAGGGCAGTGCAGACTGGAGCCCCTCACCCTCTGGCCGGGGGCACCAGCAAATCTGGAGGGGCCCAAAGCAGCACAAAGAGGTGACAAGTGTTTGAGAAGGTGGAAATGCTAACTACCCTGATGGGATTATTGCACATTGTATGCATACACTGAATTATTATACAGTACCCTGGGAATGGGCTGGGATTTAGCTCAGTGGGTAGAGCGCTGCGCCGCAGTCTCTAAGGCCCTGAGTTCAATTCCCAGCACTGCAAAAATGGGAGAAGGACCTGGCAATCCACTCCCAAGGCAATCCCGAAACTGTCAGCCATTGAAAACCCTATGAGGGTCACTATGAGTCGGATACTGACTCGACGGCACCTAACAACAACAACAACACCCTAGCAATATGTACTGATATCACATGCCAATTAAATAAACAATTTCCAAACCAATAACATAATCATTGATTACCATTATTCGGTAGTAAGCACTACAAACAATTTTTTTTTGAAGTAAAAACTTCTTAGAGCAAAATGATTTGTTTTTCTCAGAAGAAAGAAAAAAGATTCAATGGCAGACTGTTTCGGGATTGCCTTGGGAGTGGATTGCCAGGTCCTTCTCCCATTTTTGCAGCGCTGGGAATTGAACTCAGGACCTCAGAGACTGCAGCGCAGCGCTCTACCAACTGAGCTAAATCCCAGCCCATATATATATATATATATATATACATATATATATATATATATATATATATATATATGTGTGTGTGTGGGGGTACTGGGGGTTGAACCCAGGTCCTTGTGCTTGCATGCTTTGCAAGTGCTGGGCCACTGAGCTGCACCCATTTTTTAAAAATTTTTTTGAGACAGGGTCTCGCTAAGTTACGTAAACTGCTTCTGGTCTCGAACTTGTGATCCTCCTGCCTCTGCCTCCCGAGCCACTGGGATGACAGGCGTGCGCCACTGCGCCTGGCTATGAGAAGATTTTTTAGGGAAAAAAAGATATAGAAGTACATTCGTTAGTGAATCAAGCAATAAAAGTGAGCTGGGCACGTGGCCCCTGACCTGTCAATCACCAGTGTGACCCTGTAGGGATTCCTGCTCACTGTATGTCTTCCTTCAAGGGGCTCCACACTGGGATATTCTTTAATCTCAGACTTTGTTCCCATTGTTCTGCTTGGGTTCGACCACAGGGAGACAGGAAGTCCGACTTTAGGACCATTTGCCTTTGTCAGTGTGGCTTATAACCCTCAAACTCTCTCCACCGATGGCGGGGCCACTTTCCGCCATTTCTTCATCGAGAGGTCTCATTTAAAGATTAGAAAAAGAAAACACCTTGGCAGTAAAGGAATTCATAAAACACAACATCCAAACTCCCAGCCCAGTGGATACTGCCGTGCGGAAATCTTTTCAAGTTGTGCTGTGAATAGCGCTCTGCTCCGTGGCCAGCCATCCTGTGGGGCTCTTAATCTGCCAGCTCAACCCTCCAGTATGTTGGCAGGAAGTGTAAACCATCACTTGATTTTAAAAGGCATAAAAGGAGAGTGCATAAATAGAGAGGCAGGTGGGGAAGCAGAAACAGAAGCCGAGGAGAGTGTGGGGGATCTGGTTGGGGGGCTGTGGGTGTGCAGGGGAAGACGACAGATCCACGGGGTGGGGGTGGGGCAGGACCTGCCTACTATGTGCTGAAACCCTGGTAGGCACTTTTTGTTGCTTGTTTGTTTAATTCCCACAACAATCTCTTGAGTTAGGTATGTTCCCATAAAACAGTGGGGGAAATTGAGGCTTGAAGTCTAAACTGTTAATTATTTGAGGAATGAGAGTTTGAGATGAGCCAGGGCGGCTCCACAGTCAAAGCTCTTCTCCCCTTGTTGAGTTCATGTCGCTTCTGCCATGCGCTTCTTACCCTTGAGTTCCAGGTGGCCCCTGAGGTGTCCCAGGTAGGGGGTGACAGGTTCCGAACTGAATTTTGGCAAGAGCTTTCTGGCAGTGGGTGGCTGGTGAGTGAGAATGGGGTGTTTGGAGACAGAGGGCCTGGTTCTGAGGTTGTTGCTGTTGTTGTTGTTAGGTGCCATCGAGTTGTGACCAACTCATAACGACCCTTATAGGGTTTCCAATAGCTATTTCGGGATTGCCTTGGGAGTGGATTGCCAGGCCCTTCTCCCATTTTTGCGGTGCTGGGAATTGAACCTGGGACCTCAGAGACTGCAGCGCAGTGCTCTACCAA
Source organism: Pedetes capensis (assembly GCA_007922755.1). Classification (NCBI taxonomy): domain Eukaryota; kingdom Metazoa; phylum Chordata; class Mammalia; order Rodentia; family Pedetidae; genus Pedetes; species Pedetes capensis. Next base: position 20,110 of record VMDO01020466.1, on the reverse strand, counting down.
CTGAGCTAAATCCCAGCCCCTGGTTGTTGCTGTAGACCCCATAAAAAATGAAGCCAGAAATAGGGCAGAGGCAGCAGGAAAAGGCAGCCATGGAGAATGTGTCCACTCTGTTCATACACCCCATAATTCAGTTCCTGAAAACCAGATCTGGGGGTAAAAATTTTCCTTGCCATTCTATAAATGAGTTGTTGTTGTTGTTTGGTGTCATTGAATTGGTATCTGACGCATAGCAACCCTCTGTACATCAGATAAAACGCTACTATCAGGGCTTCTCTGCTGTTCATAGGGTTTTCAGTGGCTGATTGTTTTCTGGGAGTGGGTTGCCAGGTCCTTCTCCCAAGCGTACAGCACTTAGTGTTCCCAGGTGGTCTCCTATCCAGGTACTAACCAGACTCGAGCCTGCTTAGCTTCCGAGATCTAATGGGATCCGACGCCACAGTGGTACTGCTGCAGGCCTATGAATAAGTAGGTCACGGTAACTCCCCCAAAGTCACAGAACCTGGGTTTCTCTAAGCCACGCTGTGCTGGCTCTTGCGTAGGTGGCTTCAGATCAGATTCCCACGTGAGGAGAAGGGAAAGGTGGAGAAGTTTCAAGATTTAAATCTTGAATCTGGAGTCCTCGCTCAGAGAGAGAGAAATCATTGGGGTCTGGTCCCAGCCTTGCGCGCAGCATGGTGGGAACCCTAAGACGGTCCCGCTGGGGTCCCGAGATGTCAGAGGGGAGGCGGTTTCCAAGCGGGCAGGGTAGGCTGTGCTGAGCCTTCCTCTTCCTCTTTGATGAGCTCCTGCCATGGCCGCGGCTGCGGCGTCTCCATCCTAAGCAACGCTGAGCCCTGGTGGAGGGTCCCAGAAGGGCTTCCAGGGTCCCTTGCTCTCCCCGTATTGGGGTCAGTCCACTCCTTGTCTCCTCACTGAAATGTCCAGGAAGCATCGTTTTCTGGAGTGGCCGGGAATCCTGGATGCAGTGGGAGTGAAGACACGAGGAAGGAGAGAGAGGAGAGGCGAGAGAGAGAAGGAAAGGCGGGGGGAGGAAGAGGCCGCCAGACGCTGAGGGACTGGGTGTCAGGGAGGCCGGTGCCAGGGGCGGGGGGAGGAGGGGGTTTGCAGGAGCCTGGGGTGGAGGGTGGCGGGGAGAAGGACAACGATGTCAGGTCTGGGGAAGTGCGAGCAGGGGCCGATCACCAGGCGAGGGCTGCAGGGAACGGAGGAGGGTGAGGCGGTGGCGTCTTGCAGTGGACCCTGGGAGGTTGGCGGTCAATGATGGCCGTGGATGGCGGGGCTGGGGCAGGGGTCCAGGGAGGGGCCTCCCTGCGCCGTCTGCGAGGACTCCAGTCTGGTCTCTGGAGATGGAGCCTTTTATGTTGCAGGTTATTTTTGCTGTGCAGCCACGTGGCCGCGCCTGGTAATTACAGGGTGGAAGGAATTAAGACAGACGCGATTCTCCCCGTCACAGCCTGACGGTTTTCCATCTCCACCTCGCTGTGACAGTCAGGCTTCCTGCCTTCACGGGGGCCGCTTTGATTTTAGTCACGTAGGAAAGAAATGTGAAAGACTTTCAAGGAGATTGAAGAAAGGCAGCTGTCGTGAATGTGGGTTAAATGCAATAATCGCATGAACTGTTTCTGGCCGGGGGGGCTTTTGGGAGTGGAGTCCTGGGGTTAGCGGGGTGAGGGGCTGGGGTTGGTGAGAACCACGGCAGAGGTGGCAGTGGCGCCGCAGGGGCAGCTGGGGCAGAGGAGCAGGTGGATGGAGGCTTGGAGCAGCTGTGGCTACAGGTGAGGATGTTCTTGTTGTTGTTGTTAGGTGCCGTCGAGTCGGTATCCGACTCATAGCGACCCTCATAGGGTTTTCAATGGCTGACTGTTTCGGGATTGCCTTGGGAGTGGATTGCCAGGCCCTTCTCCCATTTTTGCGGTGCTGGGAATTGAACTCGGGACCTCAGAGACTGCAGCGCAGCACTCTACCAACTGAGCCAAATCCCAGCCCACAGGTGAGGATGGGCCCCGCTAATCATAATTCCTATTCTTATTCCAGTTTCCGTGTATGGAGCATTTACCAGTCACTCCGGTGGTCTCCTCTGGCCATCAGTAGAGCCCAGGGAGGTGGGGGTTTCGGCCTCAGAGGAAGGAGAGTGAGGTCCAGGGAACCGTCTTCTGTTCAAGATCCACAGCGAGGAGGTGGCAGACTTTGGGTATGGAGTCAGTCCTGTGTAAACAGAAAGCCACTCAGCCCGTGTCTGTGTCTGTGTTAGATCATTACGGATGGATCCCTTTTCCAAGTCCAGCGACTTGGCCTCTGATTCCAGGCCTGGACAGTGTGTGTGTGTGTGGGGGGGGACCCTGGCCGGTTATTTCCCAAATACTCCCAATAAGAAGGAATCTGTGTCAGCCCTTCGACGGAAGTGGAGCTCAGAGCGCTCAGAGAAGGTGCGATTTGCAGGCGGACCATGCCTGTCGGCTGAAAGATGGGGTGAAATCAAGGAAGAGAGAACCAGGTGGCCAGATCCCTGCAGAGTCCAGAAGTGCCCATGTGCTCAGGCTTCCCCTCCCCACCTTTTTTTGCAGTACTGGGAATTGAACCTGGGGCCTGGCGCCTGCATGCTCTGCAAGTGCTGGACCACTGAGTTGCACCCCCAGCCCATTTTTTTACTTTTTGAGACAGGGTCTTGCTAAGCTACACAGACTGCCTCTGGTCTCGAACTCATGATCCTCGTGCCTCCGCCTCCCGAGCCGCTGGGATGACAGGCGTGCGCCACCATGCCCGGCAGAATGACTGGGATTACAGGCTTGCTCAAGGAAGGGAGAACCAGGTGGCCAGATCCCCTCGGAGAGCCCAGAAGTGCCGGTGTGCTAAGCCTTCCTCTTCCTCTTTGATGAGCTCCTGCGGTGGCCAGGCTGTCGCATCTCCATCCTAAGCAACGCTGAGCCCTAGTGGTGGGTCCCAGAAGGGCATCCAGGGTCCCTTGTTCTCCCCGTATTGGGGTCAGTCCACCCCTTGTCTCCTCACTGAAATGTCCAGGAAGCATCATTTTCCAGAGCGTCCGGGAATCCCGGATGCCTTCATAAAGCAACTGCCATTTTGCCTCTTTCATCTCCACCTGTTGGGCTGGGATTTAGCTCAGTGGGTAGAGCGCTGCGCTGCAGTCTCTGAGGTCCCGAGTTCAATTCCCAGCACTGCAAAAATGGGAGAAGGACCTGGCAACCCACTCCCCAGGCAATCCCGAAACAGTCAGCCATTGAAAACCCTATGAGGGTCACTATGAGTCGGATACAGACTCCATGGCACTTGACAACAACAACAACATCTCCACCTCTGAGGTGGCTTCCTGGTCCTGCTGAGCCCTGCAGAAGGCCCCTCACTGCTCCGCTCACACTTCGGTCATAAAATGTCCTCTGGTCACCTCAGCCTCCGGACGGTCTCGATTTAGAATTAAGAGTGCCCAGATCTCGTTAATGGGTTGGGATTTAGCTCAGTTGGTAGAGCACGGCTCTACAGTCTCTGAGGTCCTGAGTTCGATTCCCAGCACCACAAAAATGGGAGAAGGATGTGGCAACCCACTCCCAAGGCAATCCCGAAACAGTCAGCCATTGAAAACCCTATGAGGGTCGCTATGAGTTGGACACGACTCGACGGCACCTAACAACAACAACAGATCTCGTTAATATCCAAAGCTCTAAACCTCATTCAAAGCTTGCTATTGGAAAAGGAAGTTGGGGGTGATTTTTCTCTCTTACTCTTGGTATTAATTTTTCTATGGCTGCTGTAACAAATTACTATGAACTCAGTGCTTAAGTAGCAAAAAGTAATTACCCTACAGTTCTGGATTTCTTATCTCGTGAAGACTGCATTCCTGGAGGAAGTTTCTAAGCCACAGTGCATACCCTGGGCTTTTCCAGTCTCTAGAGGCTGCCCCCATTCCATGGTCTGTGGCCACTCTGGTCCCCTTTCCATCGTGACATCTCCTTCTCTTCAGTGCGTGCTTTCTTGACAGCGAACCTCTTAATTTTAGTACGTTTTGCTGTGTGGTTAGGCTGAGAATCTCCCAAATCCCTTTACTAACAGCTCTCTCCTCCATTTTTCTCATTCCTTCGGCATTTTTCTGAAAGTAGCACGGAGAAGCCAGGATGCAGCTTCGACACGTTGCTTGGAAATCTCCTCAGCTGAGCATCCAAGTTCATTGCTGACAAGGTCTGCTTTCTGTACCACCGTGGAACATAATTCAGCTACGTTTTCCGCCTCCCTGTAACACAGATCCCCCTTGCTATGGTTCCCAGTAACAGACTCCCCCTTTCCTTCAAAGAGCTCACTAGAAGAACTTTAAACATTCATATTTCTGTCAGCCGTCTGTTCACAATGATTTAGTTGTTTGCCCAAAGGAGACAGATTTTCATATCCTGCTCCTCACTTTCGTCTGGACACTGACTGGCACTAGCAGCCTGTGCGTGACAACCTTGGCCTTTTCTGTCACGTTTCTTAGGATTTTGCCATCCTCTTTCTACCGCACAGCTCCAAAACCATGTCAACATGCTTGGGGATTTGTTACAACAGCGTCCCTCTTCTAGGAACTGGGAAATCTACTGTCAGTCAGCATTCAGCCAGAGTGACAAAGCCACTAGGAGACGCATAGGAAGAGATCTATTGCGTGGAATCGGCTCCCGTGATTGTAGGAGCTGGCTAGGCAAGGCTGAAATATGTGGGCAGCTTATCGGGAAGAGAAGGGTGGGGGCGCCGGCTGCTGAAGCTGCTATCTGTAGGCAGGATTTCTTCTTCTTTAGGGAAGGCTCAGTCGTTATGTGAAGGCTTTCACCTGAGTCAGACTAACCCAGAGTACATAGAATAATGTCCCGTACTTAAAGTCAACTGATTATGGACTTTAATCACGTCTACAAAATACCCGTGCAGTAACATATACATTAGTATTTGATTGAATAACTGGATACTGTAGCCCAGCCAAGCTGGCACATAAAACTGAACCCCCTTCCCGTCTCACTAGCTAATGAGATACCTGGGTGGGGTTAGGGGGTGTGGGCTGGGACAAGAGAAGAGGTAAGAGAGGAGGGATGGTTTTAATGACGAGGGTTGGGGGAGGGGAATCTAATTATTTCCTCTGGTTTCAGCTGCTGAGTACCAGTGACCCTTTCACTCACTGATCTTGGAGTTTTCTGACCCCGGTGCGGTCAACCTTCCCGGATTGTGCTACGTACCAAATGACCCTGAGACTCCTTGGCTTAAAATCAGCCTTGCGTTCTCCTGGTCACGGCTCTGCAGGTTGACGAGTTTGGCTGGTCTAGACTGCGCCTGGGAGAAGGACCCGGCAACCCACTCCCCAAAAAACAATCAGCCATTGAAAACCCTATGAAGAGCAGAGAAGCACTAACAATAGTGTTTCACCCTTTGTACATAGGGTCGCTATGAGTCGGATTCCGACTCGACAGCACCTAACAACAACAACAGACTGTGCCTGGCTTTTGGGTCCATTTCAGGCCTTGGGCCCAGGTTGTGGATTTGGTTCATAGCCCCACCTGCTCTCTCTGTGGTCTAGGCCCAGGCGCAGTGGCTGCGTGGGCGTGCTCTTTTTGTGGTGGACCACTGGAACACAAGAGGGCAAGCCTTGAGCCGGGCGCGGTGGCGCACGCCTGTCATCCCAGTGGCTTGGGAAGCAGAGGCAGGAGGATCGCAAGTTCGAAACCAGAGGAAGTCTGCGTCACTTAGTGAGACCCTGTCTCAAAAAAAAAAAAAAAAAAAAAGAAAGAAAGAAAAAAAAATGGGCTGGGGATCCAGCACTTGTAGAGCATGTAGGTGCAAGGGCCTGGGTTCAACCCCTAGTACCGCAAAAAAAAAAAAAAAAAAAAAAAAAAAAAAAGACGGCAAGCCTCACTACTGGGCGAGAACACCTGTAGCCCTCCCACCTCACCGCCCTCCAGCCCCAGGGGTACCCTTTGGCCATAGCAAGTCACCGGCCCAGCCCATAGTCGAGGGCCCTGATGGCAACTGTGCTTACCTCAAGGCCACAGCCAGGCTGTGACCGCGTCAGTCCATCGGGAAGGAGTGAATCGTTGGGACTCGTGACCGTATATGGCCTCATCCAGCTCTGGGCTCTCTCTTCCCTGCTCACACTCTGTGGATGGTTGGTGATGTTTCCCTGGTCTCGGGTCCTGATTGTCTTCCTCACACAGGCTGTCTGCGGGGCTTCTGCTGCCTGTCCAAGCCGCGCTCTCGGGGACATTTCCTTTAAGACCACTCAGAGCCATGGTGTCTCAGCTGTCTACCATGAGGCCACTGACTTCTGCAGCCAGTCCTTTGCGCTTTAGACTCAGGTGTAAGTCAAATGCCAGGACGCTATGTCCTCTAGGCTCCATGGGGCTGTATAGCAGGTAGTCTTGACCGACCCACCTTCTTCCTTCCTTCCTTCTTTCCTCCTTCCCTCCCTCCCTCCCTCCCTTCCTTCCTTTCTTCTTTCCTTCCTTCCCTTCCCTTCCCTTCCCTCCCTCCCTCTCTCTCCCCCTTTCTCTCTCTCTCTCTCTCTCTCTCTTCCTTCCCTCCCCTCCCCTTCTCTTCT
>VMDO01020466.1:0-13451 GCA_007922755.1 Pedetes capensis | reverse complement strand
GAGCCCCTCTCCCTAGTGACCCCATCCCTCTCCCGAGAGAGCCCTTGATTCTCCATGCCTGGCTGGGATTCCGTTTATGCAAGAGAGCCCAATCGCCAAGTTGGAGATAATTGGGATTTTTCCCCTCCAGCCACAGTCATTTTTCTCTTTCTCAGTCAAGCTCGTCCCCCGGGCTGTCTGCTTTTTGCTGGCCGCCGCGCTTGTGTTTGGAGATGAGCTATTTCCTGTCAGCCTTGCCACGCTCCGCTGAGTGGGGCGGCCTGCGAGCCTCTCATTAAGCTCGCTGCCAGCTCAGGCTCCCTTCAGTCACACGGGACGCTTTATTCTCTCGCATAAGGACCAGGAGGCTGGCTTCCCCAAGCCTCAAACCTGGCAGCCTTGCCCACACCAAAAGATTAGGGCAAACAGTCTTGGCCAGTGGCTGGCTGCATGGTTTACACCAAGTCCCCCGGAGGATTATTTTGGGCAATCGCAGGGCGAATGGGAACGCTGATTGCATCTGCAGGTAGCAGCCAGACGAAATGAAGTGTGACTATATACTGTTAGGCAAATTTGAAGGATTGTTATTTCTGCTGGCCCAGATCACGGCTTCCCGGCATAGAAGGCTCACCCCTGAGGTCAAACCCAAATTGCCTGTTTTATGCCTCTGTGAACCTAAGCACCGTGTGAGAAAGCGCTCCGCTGAGGAAGCGGGCCCTGTGGCCGGCCATCCGCACTTCTTTCCCGCTCCCTGCTGCTGAGTCCCCTCTGAGCGATGGCCTGGCCTGGCCCAGCTGGGGACTTGTATCTTTCATCCGTGACAGGTGGGAGCTGGTCACCCCGTGAGGCGGGGAGAGGGCTCGTGGGGCCTCCCACCTGCTTCTGAGTTCCAGGGAGAATAGGCAGGGGACATGAGGCAAAAGGCCTCAGCTTGCCCTAGCCGGGTCCTCTGTCCTCCAGGGCCGTGGAGAGGAGATCCCCACCCCGACCCCTGGGCTCCACGCTGCAGCGCATCTGTTCGCCTGTTTGCTGCGACCCTTGTCTTGCGTGTTTACTGTTTCTTCTTCCACGTCGTGAGTGGCTCTAGGCCTGGCTCCGATGTCTCCCCAGGGCCCTGGCGTACCACAGAAGCCCAGGCTGTGTGGGCTGAAGAGCTAGAGCTAAGCAAAGGGCAGGGGAACGCCTCCTTCCCCAGAGCCTCCAGGTGAGGCCACGGGGGTCATGTGGGTCCCAGATGGCTGGGGGCTGGCGATGGCTTCCAGTGTGGACTGGATGGTGCTCTTGTGTGTCTGGGGGCGGGGGGACACCAGGCCCTCAGCCCATCTCATGGTGGCTTCGTTCACCTGGTCGCCAAGCCGAGGTGTGGCAGAGTAGGCTGGCAGCTGCCTGGCCTCAGGTGGGCCACCTGGGCTGTTGGACGGACGATTCTGGCAGAGACAAACTGTCACGTCATCACAATGACGAGCTGGCTCTTTAACAAAAATCAAAAGTTCCTTCCAAGGGGCCAGCTGGGGTGTGTGCCGCTGCCCAGGGGAGCCAAGTTTGGGTTCACAGGAGGGGCCTGTGGCTCTGTAAAGTCAGAAGGTGGGAGCTGTGTTCCCAGTTGTTGCAACACCTTGCTTTGTGACTTTGGGCAATTCTTTTCTCTCCCAGGACCTCAGTTTCCCTATCTGTAGAGTGGGCTCGTGACTTTGGGCAATTCTTTTCTCTCCCAGGACCTCAGTTCCCTATCTATAGAGTGGGTTTGTGACTTTGGGCAATTCTTTTCTCTCCTAGGACTTCAGTTTCCCTATCTGTAGAGTGGGTGAGGGTATGGACTCTTAACCAAAATTGCCTAGGTTCATTATAGAAAGAAAGAAAGAAGGAAGGGAGGAAGGGAGGGAGGGAGGGAGAGAAGGAAGGAAGGAAGGAAGGAAGGAAGGAAGGAAGGAAGGAGGTGGGTGGGTCAAGACTGCCTGCTATGCATCCCCTTGGAGCCTAGAGGACATAGTGTCCTGGCACTTGACTTCCGTCTGAGTCTAAGGGCACAGGACAGGCTACTTTACACTGGCGAGACCTTGGGAGTTACTTTTCCTGCAGAGCCACTTCACGGGGCCACAGTGAGCACTGAATGAGCGACTGCTCTGCGTGGCAGCTGGGGTAGAACCAGGGCAGTGTAGACGGTTCCTGTGGCATGGCTGTCATCACCGCTGGACTAGGTCATCAGGCCCGTGTGTGGACCTCTGGCCTGGAGCTGCTGTGTGAGGGACACTTTCACTGGCAGTCAGAGCCAGAGCCATGCCGTCAGTGCGCGGTGGTGTCAACGTTTATTTTGGGAGCAGATTGTCCTTTCTTCTGAAACCACGTCCTTCCTGTTCTCTTTGCACTAAATGTCACTCTTAAATAAAACTCTTAAGATCATAGATTAAAAGAAAATGTCCCATCTGGCACAACAAGAAGCTGCAATCCACACCCAGGGTCTTGTGGTTTGGCGCCATCTAGTCGGTGTCCAACTGGACAGCAGGTGAAACCCTATTGTCAGTGCTTCTCTGCTATTCATAAGGTTTGCAATGGCTGATTGTTTTGGGAGTGGGCTGCCAGGTCCTTCTCTCGATTTATGATACCTTGTTGTTGTTGTTAGGTGCTATCGAGTTGGTATCCGACTCATAACGACCCTGCGTACAACAGGTGAAACACTATTGCCAGTGCTTCTCTGCTGTTCATAGGATTTTCAATGGCTGATTGATTTTTGGGAGTGGGTTGTCGGGTCCATCTTCCAAGCCTACAGCACCTGGTGTTCCCAGGCGGTCTCCATCCAAGTACTAACCATTCCCGACCCTGCTTAGGTTCCAAGATCTGATGGGATCAGATGCTATAATGGTACGGCCGTTGGCCCGAGGGTCTCAGATATCCCTTAGTCCCCTTTGCTCATTCTTTGGACGAGGAGGCCACCGCTCAGAGAGCTGGCGAGCTGACCAAGGTCTTGAGAGGGTCTCCACCTGGAACCTGAGGGCAGAGCCTGGCTCTTGTTTAGCCAGTGGCCCTCCACGGGGAGAAGACGGTTCCACACACCTGCCAACACCACGTAGCACTACAGCAAACACCAGCCCTGCCACCTGGCCATCGTGTACTGCACCAGACACGGCAAGAAGTCCTTGCATGGACTACCTCACTCTCTTCTCAGGAGGTTGGGGGTGGAAGAATCTGAGGTGAAGTGCGGCGACTTACCTAGGCTCTCACGGTTGGGGCAGAGCTAGGAGAAGGCTGGGCTCGACTCCAAAGGCAGGATCTCAGCTGCCATGATGGGCCCTGAGTCTGCACTTCCGCCACCCAAAGGCGGCAGTTGGTGGCTGCACCAACCTGCCTTCCCAGCAGCAGTGTACTGGGGTTCCTTGCTGCCCGCATCCTCACGAGCATTTGTTGTAGCTTGATTTGGTGAGGGCAGCCATTCTGACTGAGGTGAGACGGTATCTCAATGGAATTTTGATTTTCATTTCTCTGATGATTAAAAGTGTTGAACATATTATCATGTGATTGTTGTTGCTGTTAGGTGCCGTCAAGTCAGTATCTGACTCATAGCGACCCTACTTACAACAGGCGAAACAGCATGGTTACTGCTTCTCTGCTATTCATAGGGCTTTCAATGGTGGATTGATTTTTGGGAGTGTGTTGCCAGGTTCTTCTCCCAAGCCTACAGTATCTGGTGCTCCCAGGTGGTCTCCCATCCAAGCACTAACCAGGCCTGACCCTGCTTAGCTTCCGAGATTTGTCTTCCTAGACCTGACGGGATCGGATGCCACAGTGCTATGGCTGCAGGCATATGATTGTTGGCCGCTTGTGTTTCTTCTTTTGGGAACTGTGTGTTCATTTGCCCGTTTGTTTTGATTGGATACTTTGCTTTTCTGGTGTTTAATTTTTTGAGCTCTCTATATATTCTAGATATGAATCCCTTGTCTGAGATAGAGCTGGCAAAGAGTTTTCTACCATTCTGTAGGCTGTTTCTTCACTCTGGAGATAATTAGACAATTACCTTTTTTGCTATGTAAAAGCTTTTTAATTTCATGCAACCTCCTTTGTCAATTCTTGCTATTGTTTCCTGTGCTTTTGGGGTCCTAGTCAGAAAGTCCTTGCCTATGCTTATGTCTTGAAGTGTTTGCCCTATGTTTTCCTCTGGCAGTGTCACTGTTTCTGGTCTTATATTAAAGCCCATTTTGAACTGATTTTTGTGCACGGTGGGAGAGAGGGATCTAGTTTCAGTCTTCTACATAAGGACATAAGTTCTCCCAACACCATTTGTTGGAGAGACTTTCTTTTCTCCAGTGTACCTTTCTGGCACCTTTGTCAAACATCAAGTGGCTGTAGCTGCATAGGTTTATTTCTGGATCCTCTATTATGTTGGTCCATATGTCTGTTTTTGTGTCAGTACCATGCAGTTTTTGTTACTATGGCTTTGAAGTATAATTTGAAATTAGGTATTGTGATACCCCCTGCATTACTCTTTGTGCTCAGGATTGCTTTACCAAGTTGGGGTCTTTTGTACTTCTCTAGGAATTCTAGGATTGCTTCTTCTATTTGTGTGAAGAATTTCATTGGGATTTTGATGGGGATTGCATTGAGTCTGTAGGTTGCTTTTGGTAATATAACCATTTTCACAATCTTAATTAGTCCAATCTGTGAGCATGGGAGGTCTTTGCATCTTCCAGCGTCTTCTTCAATTTCTATGTTCGGTATCTTAATGTTTTCATTATAGAGATCTTTCACCTCCTTCGTTAGGTTTATACAGAGGTATTCACTTTAGTTCATTTGTTCCATTCATGAAGTTATTCTTTCCTGTACTCTCATAATGGAGACTATCTTTCTTCTTCCTATGTGTATGTTGTTGTTGTTAGGTGCTGTCGAGTGAGTATCCGACTCATAGCGACCCTCATAGGGTTTTCAATGGCAGACTGTTTCGGGATTGCCTTGGGAGTGGATTGCCAGGTCTTTCTCCCATTCCTATGTGTATAAGATTCCTTTATCTTCTGAAATGCTGGTTTGGTGGTCATGAGTTGCTTTAGTGTGTCCTTGTCTTGAAACGTCTTTATTTCTCCATCAATCTTAAATGATAAGTTTGCTGGATATAATAATCTTGGTTGGCATTTATTTACATTCAGGGCTTGAAATATATCACTCCATGCTTTCCTGGGTTTTAGGGTTTGCGCTGAGAGATTTGATGTAAGTCTGATGAGTTTTACTTTGTAAGTGAGTAGATGTTTTTCTCTTGTAGTTTTTAATATTGTTTGCTTTGTAGCATTGGCATTTTGAATATAACGTGTCATGGTGATGTCTATTTGGTGTTCTAAATGCCTCTTGTGGCTGGATGTCCATTTCTTTCCCCAGATTTGGAAAATTTTACGTTATAATTTCTTTGAATAAGTTTTCTGTGCCTTTTTAAAAATCTTAGGTCCTTCTTTTACCCCCTAAATTCTTAGGTTTGGTCTCTTTGATCATGTATCTGAGTTCTTGGTAATTGTGGTGGCATCCTTTGTTTACTTTGTTGATACCTTAATGTGGTATTTCCTCAACCTTGTCTTCCATCCCTGATATTCTATCTTCTGCTTGATCTGGTCATGATTTCCACTGTGTTTTTGTTTGATTTATTGAGTTCTTCATTTCCAGCATTTCTGTTTGTTTCAAAATCTCAATTTCTTTGCTGAATTTCTCATTTATTTTGCTGACTTTGTCTTCTACATTGTGACTTTCTGACCCAGGTCCTCTATTGACGTCCTTACTTCATTCACCTGCCTGTTTGTGTCCTTTTTGAAGTCATTTATCATTTTAAAAAGTTGAATTTTTTAAAGGCTTTGCCTGGTATTTCAGCCATTTCAGGATCTTTGGATTCAATAATTAAAAACTGTGGTCTTTTGTTGCTTTTCTTTTGCACGTTTCTTGTCTTTCTGATTTCTGACTTGTGCATCAGTAGGAATGGATATCTCTGCTCACTTTATTTGGGGGTTTTGTTAGTGAGAAGCTTTCTCTTGAGATCTCCGTCCCCAGTACCACTCTGAGAGGGGAAGACAAACCACTGCAATAGGCACAATACCTGACCAAACCAGATATAGAAATACACTGAAAATCAATTAAAGCTGTCATACAACCAATGACCATAGAACAGAAAGTGGTGACAATAACATAGAGGAAGCTGTGAAATCACAAAATATTTAGGGTAAATGTAAAAATAGCAATTGCCTGAAATAACAGGGAGAGGCAGTGCCCAGAAAGAAGGAAGGAGCAAGGGTTAAGTGAAAGAAAGGACAAGGAACAGCTCGAGAGGAAACAAACGTTAGGAAACGAGGCGGAAAAGAGAAAAAGGTGAAAAATCCGATTTCACAATAAAGAAAAAATGTATACAGACAATGAGGTAAACATAAGAAGAGCAGTAAGAAGTAAAACCTAAGCTTTTAAAAAATATGGTAAAAATGATAATAAAAGTATAATAAATAGAAAAAGAGAAACACACAGGCAGCAAAAGATAAAAAAGAAAGAAGAAAAAAATCACGTTAGGAAAAAGAGAAATGAGGAAAACAAAATTAGCAATAAAAAGAGGGAAGAAGAGAAAAGAATTAAAAGAAAGGAAAAAAGAGCCAGACACTGCGTTGAATCCCTGTGATCCCGGGGTGTCTCAGGAGGCTGTTGCAGGGGGATCTTGAGCCCCAGGCTGGAGCCATTCTGCCCAGTTCAAGGTGATGCTGTCTCAAAGCAAAGAAAAAAAAAAAAAGAAAGAAAGAAAGAAAAGAAGAAAAGAAAAAGAGTGGGGTACCGCACAGTGGAACAGCACTTGCTGATGCAAAGCCCCTTGTTCAATCCCCAGCACAGCAGGAAGAAAGAAAACAACATTAAAAAGAGAAAGAAAAAAGAAATTATTGGGGCGGCTCCTTGGAGTCTGTTAGGTGGAGGTGGAGGTCAGTTGAAGATGGAGTCTTTTATCTGGCCTCAGCTCAGAGTTGCCAGCCTCTGAAGTTTCCCTCAGGAGATGGGGTCGTAACTTCTCCCCAGGGGTTGGGGCTAGTGTCCACCTACTTTTCCCAACCTTTCTGTTGCCTGAACCTCTCAGCGAGTTGTGTCACACCCTGGGGCTGTGGAAAGTTACCCCCGGGCTCCCTTATCTGTGATTACTCTTTGTTTTCAGGCCCACTGAAAGGCCACTTTCAGGCCAGCTGAAGTAGCTGAAATTCAGAGTAGCTGACTCTCACATGATAGGTTCCCTTTCAAGATGGCACCAGGTCACAGGCCTTTTTTTGGATGAGGGCTCTGGTTCCCTCCCCCACCAGGGAGAGGTGGTTGGAGATGCATCTTGCTCGCTCCCTCTCACTGCTCAGCTCCATTCTGCACTCTGGGGCCTGTCCTATAACCTCCTTTGTGGTTTCTGTGCTTTTCCAGTCTTCCTCTGGGAACAGGTTCCACTCCTTCCTATTCCAGCCCCTCTGTTTTAGTGCATCGCATAGGGGCAGCCTCTCATCCGTCATTTTCCACTGGAAGTCTTGGCTTATATTTTCACCTTATCTGTACTCCTTTCTTACCTGTAGATCTGTATAATGCACCTCATAAACCACCTTATAGTCTCATTTATGAAAGAAAAATTCTTTAGATACAAATAAATGTACCAAAATATTTTTATTTAATCTTTTAAAGTTAGGTATAGATTATGTCCTTTGAATAATGTAATTTTTAATGCTACAAAATCACACACAGACTCACACACTACACACACACTCTCTCACATACAAATACACACTACACAGCACAGTCTCTCTCACACACTAACACTCACACGTACTCACACACACACCAACACAGTCACACACACATACGCACTCACACACATTCACACACATAGTCACAAACATACTCACACATTTACACTCACATACTCACACTCACACACACACTCACCTACACACACACACGCAGACACATGCTACCAAGGCACTTAAGCTAGTGTCTCTCTTAGCTCCCACCCTTGATTATACCCCTTAGAGTACGTACTTTCCTTACTCCACCTGTCCTTCCTACTGACTCACCCTGAAATTCTTTTCCGTGGCATACTGCAGGATCCCAGCTGTACCCCGATAGAGGTCTCTGAGCAGAGCTCCTCAGGGGAGCTGCACCTCCTGCTGCCAGTGACAGCAACATCTTCTTGGGGAGAAGCAGAAGGCAGGGATTGAAAGAAGCTGCTTCCCTCTCTTTCTGCCTGCCTTCCTTGCTAGTGATGCCGAGCCTGGGGCACAACATCTGGCTGCAGCCATGGACATGGATGCTGAGCCTGGAGGTTCGACTGGAAGACCCAGGCCAGAATCTGATGGATATGACACACTGGTCTTCGTCACTTTGGACTGAAGTTTATGAAAGAAGGTGCTGTATCTTTCAGCACCTTTTTTGTGCCTTGTGGACATAACATCAACTATACTCAAGAAAAACTCTTTTTGACTTCCATGAACATTCATTTGTTATTGGTGAACATCTCCTCTGTTCCCAGGTTACTGAATATATGCTTTTTAACTGTTTGAAACGATGTAGACTAGACTGGCTGGGATCTATGGCAGTGAATCTAGTATGGTCACTGCTTTACTGAATGATTTACAGTTTAGCCAAGTTGATGGCACAGCAGATATCTGTAAAGTGAATCTTAGTTCTTTAAGATCTTGTCTCAAAATAAAAAAAGTTAAAAAAATGGCCTTGGGGTACAGCTCAATGGTCCAGCACTTGCAGAACATGCAAGCATGAGGCTCTGGGTTCAACTCCCCAGTACCACAAAAAAAGTGAATAGATATATAAGAAAATGGGAGGCAATAAGTGCAATGATGAAAAGTGGAGCAAGACGAACAAGCATTATTATTATTTTAAATGCAGTGATCAGAGAAGTTATGTGAAGCAAGGCAGGAGATCACGTGCGAGAACAGTTTGGGTAAGTGGAACAGTGAGGATAGAGGGCCTGAGGTGCAAGCCTGTTTGGTGTGTTTGAAGAATGGCAGGGAGGTATTGTGGTTGCAATGGAGTGAGCAAAGTGTAGAGTGGAAGGCAATAATTCAGAGAGACATATCCCTTTCCTCTCCTGTACCACTTAACTTTTCAAATCCTGACCAACACCACTTTATGTACTTTTTCTGGAAATTTCTGGATTCCACACTGGCAGCCTTTACAGACATACTTCTGGGCATACATAGGGTCTAATATAGCTGGGTTGTAATACCACCTTTCACCAGTAGTTGTCGCTAGTGCACAAAATGCTTACAATTCTCTAATTTCCTCCATTTCAAGTCCATGGCACATTTACTGAGTGAATACCAGGGGCTGCCCACTGTGCAGGCGACTGGGACCCAGTAGTAAGCTAGATGCGATCTGGCAGAGTGTAAGTTCTGGGCCCTAGGGAAGGAACTCAAGGTATGACCAGCCTCTGGTTGTGATCTTGAGTCCACTCTGAACGAAGGAGATTTATGATTTTTCTGAGAATCAGTGGACAATAACAACCCTTCCTACCTCTGCATTGTACCCTCTGAACCTCCCAGCCAGTCCTCATCTTGCTGCATTCTCACCACAACCCTGAGAACTGAATATCATTAATCCTATTTTCTAGTTGAGGAAGCTAAAGGCCAGAGAGGTGGAGTGATATTCTAAGTGTCATGTGGGTCACTAAACTATTGCCTCTTACCTCCAGGTCTGCCCTTCTGGACTCTGCTCTGCAAAGCTGGGGCTGAGACAGCGAGAGGCATTTTTCCTTTGCTAGCTGGATTCCTGTTGGGCTTTCCCGATCGTGGGTGCTAGAGAGATACCAGAAGGCCGGGGAAGGAAGAGACACATTCCTTGTTCTGCTTGGTGTTCTTTTAAGTGGTCTGGCCAGAGATTGCAATCTCTTGGGTCCCTTGCTGCTTTTATGGTGCGGTCATCCTCTGGCCCACCTGCCACGGGTGCTACATATCTGCCTGGGTGGTTCTCCAGGCCTTGGGGTGTTTGCTGAAGGATTGGGGTCTCCTTTCCTCCCCTGGCCTCTGGAAAGTACTGCCAATTCACTTGTTTTCTTAATTTGTGAATACTTGTCGACTTTCCTGGGACGAGCTCCTCAGAAACACCCTCCTCATTACAATCTTAAATTAAAATTTAGTAGACGAGGCACATAGCAGAATAAACTTTCAATTAAAATATACACTCTGCGATGGGGAAGGGAAACTGGAGGGAACTTGCCGCGAATGTGCTCAAGATTTAATTTTACTATGACATCTCCTTGGAATTACACTGCTAATTGATCACATTGTGTCTGTCTGTTATTTAAACTTTCAATAAAACGGAGATTAATGGAAGGTGTAATCCTCCCGGGCAGAACAAATATTCCCATTGCTCATGTCAGGTACGGAAATGGAAATGCTCCGCTAACAGTTTTCCGCATTCAATCTGCGAACATGAAGTTAATCATGAAAAATGCAGCGGTTCTTTAATTGCTTGAATGAAATTTTCGCTGCCTGCCCCATTTCTCACCCAAAATAGCTGCCCTTGTCAGAGAGTGGAGTGACGTGGCCAAGAGGCAGAGGCAGGCTCAGGGCCCGGGGCGCTGGGAGGGGCTGGCCTGTGAGGCTGGTGCCCGAAATCCAGGCATGGTCCACCACACGTGAGAACTGGGCTGCCTGGTAGATGGGATTGGTGTTGGGAAGAGGCAAACTCCCGCCACTCCAGAAACCACGGCTCCCTCCTATTGAGCTGTGATTCTGACTATAGTGTGGGGAAAAGGGTTATCTTTCCTGGGGCACCCCGGTGTGGCAAAACATGCTGAATCCAGGAGTCACTTAGAGAGAAGCCGCCTCGTCCTCATTCAGGTGCGCACCACTGCACTCCACATGCAGAGGGTGCACACTTAGAATCCCTGTCGGTGTTGTTGTTGTTAGGTGCCATCGAGTCATGTCCAACTCATAGCGACCCGCATAGGGTTTTCAATGGCTGACTGTTTCAGGATTGCCTTGGGAGTGGATTGCCAGGCCCTTCTCCCATTTTTGCAGTGCTGGGATTTGAACTGGGGACCTCAGAGATTGCAGAGCGGTGCCCTACCAACTGAGCTAAATCCCAGCCCCTAGAATAAAGAGATGCTAATTCCTCACCTTTCTAGGTTGCTTGCCTGTGCCCTAGTTTGGATCTGGAGTGCCCCCAGAGGTACACTTGTTCAGGCTTGAACCCCAGTTTGGGACTCTTAGGAGGTGGTAGAACAGTTAAGGTGTAGGGCTTAGTGGGAGGTCTTAAGAGACCGGGGGTGTACCCTCACGGGGGAGTGGGGGCACCAGCGCCTTCCTCTTTGCTCTCCCCATACTCCCACCATAATGAGCTGCCTCCCCACAGGCCCAAAGCAACAGGGCCACTGCCTGTGGACTGGAGTCTCCAAAACGGTGGCCAAAATAGACTTTTTCTCTTTATAACTTGATTGATCATATCAGGGACTTGTTACAGCACTGGAAAGCTAGCATAGCATGGGAGCCTTGATAGGGTCCCCTGGCTTCTCTTGGCCTGACAGGAAGGAGAATGGCCTGAGACAGGAGGCAGGTGGCCCGAGGAGCAGGTGTGAGGTTAGGGGCCACTTGGATGTACCCATGAGGGAGGTGAGTCCCTCACCTGCTGCCCGTAAGACCATAGGAATGAGCCCAGCCGCCGCAGTGGCCTTTCCAGCTGGCACTCACCTTTGCGCCTCTAGGGTGGCACAGAAACTAACTGGGCCAAGGCCTCTGAGACCTGATTTTCCTGGCCAGCATATGGACTGCCTGGCCTTGTGCAAAGGGCCTGCTCAGACCATGTGTGGGGAGGGTGGGCAGGGTCACGGGTTACAAAACGTGGCGGCTTTTCGAGCAGACACGGTGGGTAGAAAAACTTCCACTAGAAGCAGCTGTAAGTGGGACCAGTAGTGATTGACACCTCTGACACAATACACTTTGGGAAATCCACCTTCAGTCCTTTGCAGATTTACCTGGGACCTATGTGGTGGCAGGTGGCGGGGTAGGAAAGGGTAACAAATGGATCTCGGGAGGTGGGTGCGGGGAGGGCCCTGAAGTGTGACCTTGGCCACGTTTTGTGGTGGAAATGCGCCTGCTGTGGTCAATTGCAAGTTTCTAATGGTCTAATAATTAGCTTGTAAACTTCCTGAAAATTTAATAGTTGGCAACGATAGTATGACGGGCATAAGCAAATGAGTGAATTAATAAATGAATGGCTCATGTTACAGGCGAAGAGTTGCAGAATATTACAGACTTTTCTTTCTCCCCCTTGGCACCCCCTCCCTCCATTTCTAAGCAGTCTCCTGAGCCTGCCTTCATTGCCTCAGAGAAGGGGTGCAGGGGTGGGGGGCAGGAAAGCTGTGAATTCTCCTCCTGGATTTTATGTTCTAAGATGATGTTATTGGACAGAACAGAAAGCTCCTTGGGACATTCCGACACAAATGTTTGAGACCAGGAGGTTGAGAGGAGTAACGGCCATCTGGTTTCGGGAACAGGAGAAATTCCAAATGCCAGGCAATGGAAAAACAAAAGCTGGGGAAAGGCTGAGGGTAGAGTTTCTGTGGGGCCTGCGAGAGCAAGCCAGTCCCTAGGCACGCAGCAGAGCCCTGCAGAGCCGGCATGGCCTAACGGAGGTCTGTGGGGTCTGGGCGCAAAGAGGACCATTCTCTGGGGCAACCCCGCAGGCAAGCGTAGAGAAGGATGTCACGGATACATGGGGTCACAGGCTATCTGCAGAAATTCCTTCCCCCTAAAAGGGTACAGAGAGGGCTGATGATCCCTGGGTTTGCCGACGGGCCACAGAGAGACAGGGAGCTTGCAGACCTGAAAGGGCCAGATGTGTGGGGGTGAGGCACCCAAAGGACAGAGAGCATGCTGGGAGTCGCAGAGGATGCTGTGTGGATGGAACACCCAAAGCTTCTGATTGCCTTGGAACTGCACAGGACTGAGACCAAGGCCTGAGGGAAAGGAGGAGCCCCTAGCTTGTCTTTGATTGGTTTATGCCATCCTGGCAGATGGAAGGGTGAAATAAAATAGAACCACACACACGCACTTGTGGACTGTGATCAAAATTCCAGCCCTTCATTTTAGACTAGGGGTCAATGAAAATTTTCTGTAAAGGGTCAGAGACTAAGTATTTTAGGCTTGTTGTTGTTGTTAGGTGCAGTTGAGTCGGTGTCTGACTCATATCAACCCTGTGTACAACAGGGGAAACACTCTTGTCAGTGCTTCTCTGCTATTCATAGGGTTTTCAATGCCTGATTGTTTTGGGGGAGTGGGTTTCCGGGTCCTTCTCCCAAGCCTACAGTATCTGGTGTTCCTAGGTGGTCTCCCATCGAGGGACTAACCAGGCTTGACCCTGCTTAGTTTCAAAGGTCTGATGGGATTGGACACTACAGTGGTATGGCTGCAGGCTCAGAGGCCACATATAATGATATATCTTTCTCCTTTCCTCCTTCTTCATCCTATTCCTCCTCCTCCCCCTCCTCC
>VMDO01020465.1:0-30355 GCA_007922755.1 Pedetes capensis | reverse complement strand
AACACTCCTTGATGTTGTGCCATACCTGACACTATATCAGTGTTTCTTTGATCTTCATGGGGTTTTCAATGACCGTTTTGGGTTTGTTTCAGGAGTGGGTTGTGAGGTCCTTCTCTCATTTGTGCAATGTTGAGGATGGAACTCAGGGTCCTCAGAGCAGACAGAGCAAGCACTCTACCAACCGAGTTTAACCACAGCCCTAACTTTTTTTTTTTTTGGCGATATGAGGGTATTGAACCCAGGCAGTACACCACTAAGCTTCACCCTCAGCCCCTTCTCTAATTTGTATATTGATACAGGGTCTTACTAAGTTGTTCAGGCTGCCTCCACCCTCAAACTTGTGATCCTCATGCCTCTGCCTCCTGAGTTACTGGGATTACAGGAATGTGCTAATGTGCCTGGTTTATTCCTATGCATTACCTAACTAATCAAGATATTGAGAAAAGAAAGTTCTCAAACTAATGCATTCTCTATTTGTTTTTATTTATCTATTTTGTCCATCTGGCTTAAGTAAAACTTCAAAAAATACTAATAACTGTATTTATATGGGCTGGGATTGAGCTCACGTGGTAGAGTACTGCTCTGCATGTTCTGAAGACCTGGGTTCTAGCTGCAGCACAGCAAAAATGGGAGAAGTATGTAGCAGTGCACCCCAGAAACAATCCAGAAAACAGCCAGCCATTAAAAAAACCTATGGGGGTCACTACGAGTTGGAGAAAACTCTATGGTACCTAACAAAAGCATATTTATACAGTTAATGAACATTTTGTGAGATAGCATTTGGGATCTTAATACACAGATGCTATTTTAAAGATGGCAGAATGACATGACAATCCACTTCTGAAGCAATCCCAAAACAATTAGCCATTGAAAATCCTATGAGGGTCTCCATGTCAAACCCAACTTGATGGCACCTAACAAGAACACATTTTAAAGATATATTTACATACCTGATGACTCTTACTACATTCAGTCATTCATTTATTTTTCTATTCAACAAGGCTAACTTACAGATCAAGCATGTGAGGTAAATAAAGTAGGTCAAGTTCACATACACAGAAAATAACAGAGTTCAAATTGATTGCTCCCATTAAATTATTCTCAAAGACAGAAACATTTTTAACAATTCAAAGCATTCATAAAGATGAGAATATATTCTTTGATGAGATATTTAAATAACACATTTTGCAAGTATCAAGATAATCTTAATAAGCAATGAAATCTTACTAAGTATGAAAATATTTTCTACTATGAGATTTTTGAAAATATGGCTCCAAATAATGTTATTATTAAATACTACTTTGTGTGTCTGACATCGGTCAAGTAGACTCAAGATATTTGGGAAGTGATTTTAAATAAAGCACAAGATTTTATGGGGAAATGTGTGCATGATATTTTTTCTTTCACTTTCAGCATAACCCTGCATACTCAGGTCCTTAATAAGAATGCTTCAAAACAAAATGAGCATAACTGAAGTAAGATAGACAAATACATATAATAACTGTGAATTTTTAAAGCATCTCTTTTAGTAATTGATAAAACCCGCAATCTATAAATAATAATAATAACGTAGAATACATGAAAGCTGTATGAACCGTATCAAAATTGACATTTATAGAATACTACCGGGCTGCTATGACTTGGACCCAACCCGATAGCACCTAACAACCACAACAACAGGTAATGGTTACAGAATTCACATTTTTTCTAGTAATGGGCCAGTTGCTGGACAAAGAACAAAAGTTATTAAACTTTAAAATGTTGAAATATAATATTGTTTGGTCTGATTGCAACTTAGTTAATTCTCTTACTAATAACTGTAAGATACCTAATAAATCACCAAGCATTTGGAATTAAAGAATATCTATCTATAAAAACTGTTCATTAAAAATAAAACACCAGCTCCGGGCACATTGACACATGCCTGTAATCCCAGTGACACAGGAAGTGGAGGCAAGAGGAATGCAAGTTCAAGACCAGAGCAATCTGCTTAATTTAGTGAGACCCTGTCTCAAAAAGTAAAAAAAAAAAAAAAAAAAAAAAAAAAAAAAAAAAAAAAAAGGGCTGAGGGTGGAGCTCAGTGATCTAGCACTTGCGAGGCCCTGGGTTCAACACCAAGTACCCAAGTACCAGAAAAAAAAAAGAAAAAAAAGAAAAGAAAAGCATCAGCGAGGTTAGGAAATACAGGACACCAAAAATGCTGAGCAAAGCAGCAGAAATCTGTCTGAGCATTTATAGGCTGCAACCACCCACACGCCATGTTCCTGGTACAAGTGACTTCTTAATTGCCCTTTTGGCCCTGACCAGACTCAGGGGTGCAGGGCAGTTACAGCATTTGGCCCACAGTTCCTTATTGGCCTGGATTCCTTTCTTTTGGAGAGGACCTAGGTTGAGCTTGAAGAGATGCCCCAGAGAAATGGCCATCATCTCCCACAGGGCTGGACCACGGCCTGCTGCCTTCAACCAAGACTTGGTACTGTGCCTCCCTCCCAAAGGTGCTGACAGCTCATTTATACTGTATCTTTTTACTTAGATTGGAAAGGGGGCCAAGTAGGAGGCAGAGGGAGTCTGGAATGCACCCGAGATACAGTGTAAAAATGTGCTATAAAGAAGCCAGCCCAAGATGATGTGCGAAAACCTCAAGCTCGTCAAGAGGACTCACTTGTTGTGGAACAAGGTTCAGAATAGATGGAGGAAAAGGATCCAGAGAATCCTGAACCTCATCTGACTGAAGGTGGTCCTGAAGGAAGCCCCGTGGAGCTGACAGACCCCCAATATCTACTGGAAAGGCAACTGACACTAGTGTTCCTCTGCCTTGCCACTGGAACTGCTGATAATCCCTTGTAATAAACTTTCAGAGGAGAAAAACATGGAAAAAATAAAATTACAGACCAGTATTTCTCTTTAATGCAGACACAGAAATCCTCAACAAAATAGTATATAACAACATACAATTATAATAGTTGCAGTTATGCCCACTAATATGATTTTTCAATATTTAAAAATCAATGTGAAGTAAAATGATAACAGAATAAAGGAAAAGAAACTCATGAGATCATGTCAACAGATGCAGAGAAAATGTCTACAATATTAAAAATCTATTGGTGGTTTTCAGAAACCATCCAACTGGGAACAGACCACACTCTTCTGAATGTAATAAAATTCATATTTGAAAATACTAGTTCTAACAACATATTTAATGTTAAAAGACTAATGATTTTAAGTTTAGCAACGTAACAATAATGTTCCACTCTAAAATTAACTGTCCTAAAAACATAATGGTTAATGTAAAAAAATAAACTCAGGGAAATCCGAAAACAACAACAACAAAATGATCTTGGCAAGTTCACAATATACAAGGTTCCCATGTAAAAATGGGGCTGGGATTTAGCTCAGTTGGTAGAGCACACGCTGCAGTCTCTGAGGTCTGGAGTTCAATTCCCAGCACTGCAAAAATGGGAGAAGGACCTGGCAATCCACTCCCAAGGCAATCCTGAAACAGTTAGCCATTGAAAATCCTGTGAGGGTTGCTATGAGTCGGATACCGACTCTATGGCATCTAACAATAACAACAGCATATAAAAAAGGGCTGGGATTTAGCTCAGTTGGTACAGCATTGCTCTGGAGTCTCTGAGGTCCCGGATTTAATTTCCAGCAATGCAAAAATGGGAGAAGGATGTGGCAATCCCAAAGCAATCAGCCATTGAAAACCCTATGAGGGTCACTATGAGTCAGTCACGTGACTCAAGGGCACCTAACAACAACAACAACAACAATGTAAAAAGGAATTGCATTTTTTGACACCAGGTATAAAAATTGAAATACATGTGTGACCAAAACAGATGGTGAATGTTTAAACTTAAAAGAAAACTGCCATTAACTCCCTCAAAATACTTCCCCTGCTTTGAACACACTTATCCCATTGTTCTTGCAACTTTCTAAAGTAGTTTGGGAAGTTTTCTTTCATGAATTGTGCCGCCATGGCTGACTCCATCCTGAATTGATTCTAAACGTTTACCCTTTGTGGTCCTTTTGATTTTGGGGAAGAACCAGGAGTTGCTTGTTGGCAGATCTGTTGAATAAAGTGGGTAAATTCACACCCTAATGTGATTTGACAGAAATTGCCATACTAGAAGCAATGTAGGAAAAGAAGACTACTTAAGATGGAGGATAAAATTAAAGACACTCATGGAAGAGAACTTCCAAAATTGCTTCAGAAAGTTTTAAGAACAAGCCAGGCTCAATGAATGACGCCTATAATCCCAGCTATTCTTGAGGTGAAGGCAGGGGGATCACCAGTTCTAGGTCAGAGGCGGCCTGCATAAGTTAGAAAGACTATCTCAAAACTCAAAAATAAAAATAAAAACTACACTTTGGGTGCAGCTCAGTAGTAGAACACTTGCAAAGTGTTTGTGAGGTCCTGGGCTCAACCCCCAAGTACACACACACACACACACACACACACACACACACAAATTGTTGCAAGAATAGTGAGATGTGTGTTTGAAGCCAGGAAGTTTATTTTGAGGGGGATTAATGTGTCTTTTACTGTAATTTTTTAATTGAAATATGTACCATACATTTTTATCACATTTGTGAAATTAAAATACATTTACCATTATTTGGTACAATAGTACCAAAAACAAAATTCTTAGGAATGAATTTGAAAAAATGACTACTGTATAAATTATAAAATATTGCTGTACATTAAGGAAGGTGAATAAACAGACTATTGAATTAAATTCATAGATTGGACAAGTTTCTAGCTTTATTGCAATTCCGATCAAAACCTCAGCAAGAAATTTCATGAACTTGGCAAAAGTATGTATAATTTATTGGAAACAAAATTGGCCCCAAACAGACAAAAGTGTTTTGAAAAAGAATTTAAAACATGTCAGGCATGTAACTACTTGGTTTCAAGACTTACTATGAAGCTACAGTAAGCAAGACAGCATGGATTTGGCATAAGTACATTTTATTGCATTTAAATTATACTACAATATATTTAATTTGAAATCATAATTAAGGAGCATGATTTGTTATTATAGTGATTGCTTCACTCCTTTGTTCCCACAAGTGAACATTCCTTATATTTGATATAAGTGTTATGTCTCAGTTGATTGCATATGCTTTCTGGGATGGGTGGGCTCTGTCGTTTCCCTTGAATTCCTCGTTTTCCATCATGTTTCTCTTATATAACACTGCAAATTAGTTATAGAAAAATGACAGGGAGTGCTGTTTTTCTTTCCCCAGCATTTATTAGTGGCTCATATCCTTTTGTGTATACACATCTGCCAGTGACATGCTGGTTGGACAAGGAAATAAATGGTTCTGAGAACTGAAAAATGCATACGAAGTATGGAGACTGAAGAAAGAAAATGTGCCTATTACAGGATCAACTTAAAAGAACTGCTTAAACTGTAGCCAGAACAATATCTCACTCATTTTTACCTGCGATAATAGAGAAATAATTCACTTTTAATGACAAATTTAAGATGGTACTATACTTTCTGTATGATGTCATGATGCATTACAATCAGCCAACTTATCAGGCCACAGAAATGATTTGTATCAGGCAAGGACTGAGTTGTGAAATTGGGCCAATTTCTGTTCATAGTTAACGAATTTATATGACCATTTCTGTAATTTATGTCATTTCCCGAAACTTTGGGAACAGGGCCCTTAAACTACCAAATGCTGCTGCCACCAGATTGCTTCAGAAAAGCTGTTTTGCCCCAGGTACCTTCATACTGTCCTCATTCCACCACTGCAGGTTCTGACCATCTGGCAGGCTGCTTCTAAATAGTGCCAATGTGTCCTCTGTCATATCCCACATCCCCGGAGGATATGTTGAATAATTGCTCATCCTAAGCAATAATAACACCTCTTGAGGCCAAGAACAAGTTGTTTATATACCTGCACTGCCCCTAGCATTATCTAGGCACTTAAATTGAAAAAATTAAATAAGCATTCTCCAGCTAGCTATTAACTACTGCTCAATACATCAGTAATCTCTAGGTATGTTGGCCAGATACCATTAATGCAAACTACAAGAGACTATCTTATGTTATTTTGTTCTGGTGAAGACTGTCTAAGAAACATAATTTATTGCTCCTGGTGCACAAATGAATTATGTAGAAATGTTATGGCATCTTTGTATAACAGTTTTCCCATCAAAAGCAGAAACTTCTTTTGAGCAATGATACCCTCAGTAATGAGCATAGAGTTCATGGAATTTTTCAAGCAAAAATTAGAATGCAAATAAGAAGACAATGTGTCTTGAATTTCTATACCCAGGCTCCTTCTGCATGTTAAAGCATACCATTGAATCCGATTTCATATGACCTTCTAAAAGTTCTATAAATTCAATATTTTATAAAAAATGGAAAGATGTTTTATCAAAACTATGAATTCAAACAATACATACATTAAAGACATTTCTTTAAAAAAAACTCTTGGAAAATAAATACAGATTTCCATTTTGCACAGGGCTGGTGTGTGAGCAATGTGTCATATTCTAGAAACTATTGGTTATAGCCATGCTCAACCCGTTTTGTGCTGTTACAACACAATGCCTGTGGCTGGATAATTTACAGGGAATAGAAATTTATTTTCTCATACCTCTGGAGTCTGGGGAGTCCAAAATCAAGACCTCAATATTGACAATGACTTTCTTACTTCATTCGCTAAGGGTAGAAAGCAGAAAAATGAAGAGATCCCATATCCTATAGCCCTTTTTATTAGAGCATTGGTCCCTTCCTGACATTGAGTTCTCATGAGTGAAACAACTCACATTAGCCTCACATCCTAATTGCATTGCACTGGGCATTGAATTTCAAAATGATCTTTGGAGGTGGCAAATAATCAAATCATGTTGTTTTTATTTTTGTTGGGTGACGTGGAGTTGGATCTGGCTCATAGCAACCCTGTGTACAACAGAAGGAAACACTACCCAACACTGCCATGCACACAGCATTTTTATGTTTAAGGCCAATGTTGCAATCACTATGTTTCTTCTCATTTTCAGCCTTCTCACATCAGCAAACCTCCATGTGTCTGGCAACTTGTCATGCTATGGGGGCTTGCATACTGCTGTGATGCTGAAAGCTATGCTACCAGAAAGAGCTACTTCCTCAAAGTTGAGTCAACCTTAATGATAGGAATGCAGTAGAGCCTCTAATGTCTCCTTTTGCTGATGTGTTATTAGGTACTATCAATTTGGCTCCAACTCACACAACCCTATGTATAAAACTGAAACACTACCCGACTCTGTGCCATGCACATGATCTTTTTTTATAGTTGAGTCCATTGTTGCAGCCACTCTGATTCTTTTCCTTCCTCTTGATCCTTTCCCTCTGGATAAAGTCATAAAACCTAAGAATTAATTCTCTGAACATCCTCTGAAGCAGGTTATAAGAACCTCATGTGTGAGGTGCCCAGCATACAACCAGAGGTAAGGAATGTCTTCATCTCTGGAGATATGAGGACTCAGAAGAATCTGAACAAATCTGGCCATCATTAGACCATACTCATTTTGCTCAATCATGTGGTTCCACTACTATCCACTCCATCAAATTTAGCATAAAAATACATAGGGCTCCTCTGTTTCCTCATTTGCTCATTTCTCAAAGCTCCTGTGATACATAAAACTTATTTGAAAGGAGTTTTTATGGATTTCTCTTATTCATCTGTATTTTGTATAGAGACTTTACTATGAACTTAGGCATAGGTGACAGAAACTATTGTGTAGATGACTCCTCTGGACTGGACATAGAGTGGATCTGATGTTTGCTATATTGACATAAACACCTGATATATATATATATATATATATATATATATATATATATATATATATATGTGTGTGTGTGTGTGTGTGTGTGTATATATATGTGTGTGTATATATATGTGTGTGTGTGTGTGTATATATATATATATATATATATATATATATATATATATATATATATATATATATATATAATGTTTGAACAACAAGTTAGAGGAAAACAGAGTAAGATTGAGTGGAGCATAGAAAAACAGAGCAGAAGAGAGGATGAAGTTGTCAACGTTACAGCTGCCCATAAGCCTATACCACTTTAAAGTCCTTCCCACGTGGTCAAAGTGTAAGATGACCACGTGGGAAGGACTTTAAAGTGGTACAGTTTTGCAATGTCTTTGTGAGAATTATTTCTCGAAAGGGAGGGAATTCCAAATCTCTGTGTAGGTATCCATAAAGGATTTCAGTGAGTTACCCACAGTCCCTGTATAACCCTAAAATAAACTTATGGTACACAAAGTTTAATGCGATCTGTGCTTGGCTCTGCCTGCATTCCCTTTGGCTTTCACACCACAGAAACAGAGCAGAACAATACAATAAAACAACAAAAAATTCTCTCCTACAAACTTGAATCTCAGTAGTTTGTAACTTGGTTTTCACTCAGTTGCAAAATTTTTACTTCCTGTGAAATGAGTTTCAAGCAACTGAGAAGGGGATATCCATTTGTATCTTTATCCTGTAGCATTGTATTAGATATTATATGTAATCTGGAGATGATTTAAAGTACATAAGAGAGTGTGCATAAGTTATATGGAAATGCTATGCCATATTATGTAATGACCTAGAGAATCTGCAGATTTTGGCATGGGGATGGAGAATCCTAGGATGGATTCCCTATGGATATTGACAGATTGAGGTACAACTTATTTTATTTTTAACTCTTCATGAACAATATTATCTGAAGTATTGGTGACAGTATTAGGCAATAAGTTTCTCTCAACAACCACATTATCATAATTATCCAGTATATTCTTTAATATGCCTATTCCCAAAGAAAATGCATCTCAAGTTCCTTCCTGTGTAGGTAAGCCACTTAATCAATTTTAAAGTCTGAAATTATCATGCATTTAATCAACATATTACTTATAATATATGGACTTGATAATATGAAACATAATAAATAAAATTTTACAGCAAAACAACAACAACAACTGTCTTCAAAAATATTCATATGCATGTGTCTGTACTCAGTTTGACATGGGAAAATCAAGGTCAGGTTACTTTCTTAGTTGGATATATAGTCACTATTATATTTTTTAGATAGAAAAGAGAATAAAGAAATGGTGACACATAATTATATTGAAGAAGATGAATTTACTGGAATCTAAAGAAACAAACTGAAAAATAAGGAAAATGACTTTTAGAGAAAGAGAAGAGGGACTAATCATAAACGTAGGCAGACAAATATCAAAGAAGAAGATATGGCTAATGAAGTAGAATAACAAATGATGAAGGGATAGAAATTGAGAAAAATCTCTTATTGTTGGTGTCTAAGTTTGTCATAGGTGTCTTTCATACGGCACAAAATAAACTTATTCATTAATGAATGCTAATAATACCTTGCAATTTATCATCTCCTTACACCAAAGATGAATACAGATAATCACAATTCTTTAATGATATACTTTGTGAAATTGAAGGCAATGATCTGTCATAACCTTTTCTAATCATTTTGTATTATTATTAGGGATTATTAGAACATTTTCATTTTTAGAGTAATCGTAATGTAAATATTTATGTAGTGCTTACTACATGTGTAGATGAAACCATGCAATCTGCCACAAAATTCTTTGAAATACATTTATTTTTCCACTTCAGTGATGAGAAAATTAATGTTAGATAACTTCAGACCATCTGTACCCTTTGGAAAAGATGTTCAAACTGATGGAATCTTGGTCTAGAGTTGTTTTTAATTGTCATGCTATGTTGGGATCTCATGTAGACCAGATATTTCAGTTTTATTATTTAAAAAAAATCATGTATTATGAAACCAGAAGTATAACAAGTATCAAAATAAAAATTTACTGATGATGCAAAAAATTTAAAGATAATATAGGGAAGAAAATCTTCACATTTGCATACAGACATACAGTCCCATACTCTCTAGGACTAGGGTTTAGCTCAGTTGGTAGTGTTTTGCTCTGAGGCCCTGAGTTAGATCCCCACCACTGCAAAAATGGAAGAAGGACTTGGTAGCCCACTCTGGAAACAATCCCCAAAAAGTCAGCTATCAAAAACCCTATGAAGGTCACTATGAGTCAGACACAATTCAATAGCACCTAACAATAACAGTATTAAACTCATGCCCATATATACAAAGTAAAATTGGAAATCATGGGGCAAGTAGGTAGTATTTCCTGTTTATTTAATTAAAAATCATTTTAAATATCTATACACAAACACAAATATACACCAATTTTAATACATATGAGTGTCTATGTATTAAAGAGTGATTTCATAAAATAGTAATTTGGTTTGCAGTTGCAGTCGTGGGGATTGAACTCCGAGCTTCATTTATGCGTTCATAAGTGGAATACGGGGCTGGGATTGAGCTCAGTTGGTAGAGTGCTACTCTGCAGACTCTGAGGTCCCAAGTTCGATTCCCAGCACCACAAAAGTGGGAGAAAGATGTGGCAATTCACTCTCAAGTCAATCCTGAAACACTCAGCCATTGAAAACCCTCTGAGTGTCCCTATGAGTTGGACATCACTGGACAGTACCCAACAACAACAAAAGTGGAATACATCTTGAGTCCATAATATATTGCAACAATGAACTTTGCTGTTATTTCTATTAGTGTGACTATATGTCCTAAAATTTTTGTAGGTTCAAACAAAAAGATTTAAAGATGATTTGAATAAAGAATATGGATCTTCCCTACTGTTATGTAAAACTGTTCATTGTCACTTTTCTTTTTTTCTAGTACTGTGGGGTTGAACCCAGGGTCTCATTCACATTAGGCATGTGCTCTAGCACTGAGCTGCACCTCTAGATCCTTTTTCATTTCCTTTTTTTATATGGTATAGTTTTAATGTTATAAATATATATCTTTGTACATATACATACAATTTTTGAAGGCAGAGGAAAAACCTTAGAAAAAAAGATAAAAGTATCAATATGGTTATCCCTGTGTGGCATGATTATGAGGGATTTATATATTTATGACAGACTTAAATAGATTATTACTAATCCATATGTGCTGTTGTTAGGTGCCACTGAGTCGGATCCAACTCATAGGGACATTCATAGGGTTTTCTTTTTTTTTTTTTAATTGAGGGATCTTGCTAAGTTATGGGGGCTACCATTGACCTCAAACTTACAATTTTCCTGCTTAAATCTGCCTAGTTGTTGGGATTATAGGAGTATGCCAAAGTGCTCAGCTCACTGTCAACTTCTAATATGATCAAAGAAGTAAGATTTCAAAACTAGGGCAGCATATACAAATTTATTTGGGGAAAATATGTCAAAGATACCTTAGAAACTTTTGTTTGCTTGTTTCAGAAAGGCTGCACCACTGTATTAGTCAGCTTTTCATCATTGTAACAAAAACCTTGAGTCAGGATAGCATTATAAAGAAAGAGGCTTGTTTAGCTCACACATTTGGAGATTTGAGTCCGAGATGCTTCACAGCTCTGCTGATGGTGGTCCCAGCTGCATCGCACCATGGTGGAGGTGTATGTGGGAGGAGAGGCTATGTCTTGAAGCAGGAAGCCAGAGAGATACTCAGGGATCAGGTTTGTTTTTATAAAATTTGGTCTTCAGAAAAGTCAAGGCAGGAGATCAAGCCCTTCTGAAGGCAACAACCTTATAAGCCAAGCACCTCCCACTAGGCCCTACCTCTGAAATTACCACCACTTTCCAATACTGTGAACACTGAGCGGAAAAATAAAAACCCAAATCATGGCACTTGAACTATTCTTTGATGAAGTCTAGTAATGTCCTATAAAGAAAAATTTGGAAAATTTTTATCCAGTAAACAACAACAACAAAAAGAAACACTTTCACATTATCTCTTAATATTTTTCATCTTATACAGATACAATGGTAATAATGTAATAGAAATCTATGTGTGAAGTCTACATGAAGACTTTCATAAATAAAAAATTGAAACTTATTGGTTAATAAAACCAGGTTATTATTAATTGATACTTTCTTTTTGTTTCTAAAAGTTTTTAGGCCTACGTAAAATAAGTAGATGTCTTTAAAAAGACAATCTATGAGACTTGAAATGTGCATAATTCTTTAATTTTTCTTCACAGTAAACTGCTGTTTAAATTTGTATTATAATTACAACAGCAGAAAAGCAGGAAGAAGAGTGGTAAGGAAGTCATTATTATGCATTAAAATATGTTTTCAATTATTACTTAAAAGCTGTGAAGTTCAAAATGGATATCATTTCATATTGTATTGGAAAAACAACATTTCTTTTATTAATTATATTATTAGACTATATTAACCAATTTTAAATTTTTCAGTGACTGCATGTTAAAATTTTTAATTATAGTTATGCCACCAGATGTTTAATTACAGCCACCCACTCAATAACCTGGTGTTTTATTACAATGCTCACAAATGTTGTTTTAAGAAATTAATATATCTAAATCTCAGGGTCACAGCAAATATATGATTATTACTACAATAAAAATTTTATGTTAACATATTAATATAATGAGAGCAGTTTTAATATAGTTTATAGATGTAATTCCTAGTCTAAAAGGATATTTGAATCATATAAAATCATTATAATTTATATGTACACACATGCATGTCTCCAGGTAGAATTTCTTAAATTTTGTGATTTTTATCATTCTAAATATTTTTCTATTTCATACTAAAACACTGTAGAAAACTATAATTTGCATAATGTTTATGCATAATAATCAGCAATAATTTCTTCATATGCATTAAATTCTAGCTCCAATTCTTGCAAAGTGCTTGTAAAAGAAATTAGTTTCACTCAGAAATCAAAGAGAAACTAATTCCTAAAAGATTGGTTAAACTAACAGTTAAATTTGAGAACACACCCAGCATGTCTTTTGCTTGAAAATGTTTCTACATACATATCTCCAATTTTTAGGAAAGCCCAGGTAGTTACTCATCAAAAATTTTGAAAGTAAGACTGTAATATGTAGGTCATGCTGAAAGTAAACTGAGTTCCCTGTGTTTCTTCAACAATTGCACAGTTGTCTTTCCTTCTTTCAAATTTTTTTAAGAATATGCAATATTGGGTAAGATTAAGCTTTAGGAAACTACACACACCTGGTGATTTAGATTTTGTTTGCAGCAAGCTTACTTCCAGAGCTGGTGAGGGTGAGAGGACAAAACGAGTGCGTTGTCAAATTGACTCAACTCACAAGACAGACTTTTCCTCCTGCTTTATTTTCCTAGGGGTTGACCATTCTTCACATAAGTAATACACTATAGGGAACCAATACAAAAATGCTTCCCAGAGGCTAATTTTTCATTGTCAACTCATATTCCTCTGCGGAAAGATTTAAGCAGTGATTGTGTGTCCCACACCTGCTGTTATTTCTTTTTCTTCCTTGTCCTTTATTCCCCACTTTCTACCTTTCTATGCTAATGAATCAAGTCAACAAAAAGAAAGCAACATTAATTTGTTTTATTGCAGGTTCCCAGGTTAGCCATTCACTTCAATTCAACAAATGAATAGGTCAATATAATAAAAAAATTTCCTAATTTTACTGAAAGAGTGGCTTAAGCAATTGAAATACAAAACATGGTGCCAAGATAATGGCTTATCCATCAATTGAAGTGTAAAAAGTCTTTATATATGGCATGTAAGACATTTTATATAAAACTTCTTCTGACATGATGTCACTAGGGAGAAAATAGATACATAAAGGAAAATATTTCAATGAATACATATTTACACACTCTGAAATTCTGTTTCAAAGTTATTAATATTCATTTATGCTGTTCTTCATTTTTTCAGTACTGGAAATGTTGAAGTCAGGGCCTTGTGCAAGCTAGCTAATTACTCTATTTATAAATTGTATCCCCAAGACATTTCTTTCTTTCTTTCTTTCCTCCCTTTCTCTTCCTTCCTTTCTTTCTTCCTTCCTTTCTTTCTTTTTCTTTCTTTCTTTCTTTCTTTCTTTCTTTCTTTCTTTCTTTCTTTCTTTCTTTCCCTTCCTTCCTTCTTTCCTTCCTCCCTTCCTTCCTTCCTCTTTCTGTCTTCCTTTCTTTCCTTTTTTCTAGACAGTGTCTAGCTAAATTGTGCAGGCTGCCTCTGGCCTTGAACTCATAATTCTCCTACAATAGCCTTCTAAGTAACTGGAATAACAGATGTGTGTCACAGCCTCTGGCAAATTCTTTGAGTTCATATTAGTTGTTAATGCTTATTGAGTAAACATTTTCTATCAAAATATGCAAGACCCTCCACAAACTTCTACCTCTAACTTCTTTTTGAAGGTGACTGCACCCCATACTTTATGATATCTTACTTACTTATCAACATTTGGCTGATGTATCACTTCCTTCAGTTTATTTTCTTAAATTATTATGGACTGAATGTCATTCTTGACAATACATCTGTGTCCCCTTAAATTCTCCTCCTTTTATATTTCAAACTCTTATGTTTTTAACTGCATGTATTTTTCCCACAGTATAACCTTTAGGCTGTTAGCATCTCAACACTCTTGACCATTTTTGGCATTTTGGACTCAGTCGACAAAGATTTGTTTATATTGAAAGAGACTGAATTCCACCTACAAATAATGAAAATGTTTAAAAATTGAATATCATTGATAATAGCTGTGTATAAAGCTTCACTAATAAGTTGGAGTTTATATTATTAACAGGTGAAGACAGACAGAGAGAGAGAGAGAGAGAGAGAGAGAGAGAGAGAGAGATCCTGTCCAAACTCAGACACTTCTTAGAATATTAACCATTAAAGGATATCAAGGGTATACAATATTATTTTTCTGATTAAATAAATATTTGTGATAGAAGTTTCAATTTTCACTAATTCTAATTTTAAAAATACTGTATGACTAGTACATAGAGCAAATGTTCTAAGAACTTATTATAGATTATTTAGTTGCTTCTTCTATACTTTATATGGAAATTACTCGTCAAAAGCCAA
Source organism: Pedetes capensis (assembly GCA_007922755.1). Taxonomy (NCBI): domain Eukaryota; kingdom Metazoa; phylum Chordata; class Mammalia; order Rodentia; family Pedetidae; genus Pedetes; species Pedetes capensis. The sequence goes on along the minus strand of VMDO01020465.1, from coordinate 15,410 downwards.
CAGAAATGAATTGACATAGGAACCAATGAAATCCTGTATAGACTTCTGATTGTCTTCATGGTAATCTCAGTTTCAAAGTCCTATAAGGAAGATATGGGAGAAGGGCCTGACAATCCACTCCCAAGGCAATCCTGAAACAGTCTGCCATTGAAAACCCTATGAGGGTCGCTATGAGTCAGATACCGACTCGATGGTACTTAACAACAACAACAACATAAGAAAGATATTTATTGTCATTAAATTGAAATCAATATACATTTATGATGTTGTCATAATTTGCCAAGATTTGGCCAATAAACAATGATCTATACTTTTACTTTACAAAACATTAAGAACATGTTAGTGGAAGTCTCTTTTACTGGAGGGCAGGAAGTTTCTCATATCTTAACACTGAGAAAAAATCTATTAACCTACAATTATAAATTTCTAGAGTCTCTCAGAGAAGTGAGGTTTTAGACAAACAAGTGTAATAGCAAATTCCAGAGAGTGACAAGTCCTTTCAAAGACAGCTAGGACACACAAACAGTTTTACCTTAAGAGATGATGGGCCTGTCTAAGCTTCAGTCTGGAGGAAGAAAACCAAGTAATCACTATCTGATAGTCCAAGCTCTTCAATAAGAAACAAGAAATTGTAAATTACTATGATGTGACATAGTGCTGGGATTTAGCTCAGTTGGTAGAGCACTGTGCTGCAGTCTTTGAGATCCCAAGTTCAATTCCCAGCACTGCAAAAATGGGAGAAGGACCTGGCAATCCACTCCCAAGGTAATCCTGAAACAGTCAGCCATTGAATACCCTATGAGGGTCATTATGACTCAGATACTGACTCGATGGCACCTATGATGTGACATATTAGAGTAAAATAAAACAGTTATGTTGAGCATCTAAAAATATCCCCCAAAGGCTAAGTGTTTGAGTGTTTGGTCTGCAGCTGTTGGCACTATACTGGGATGTTATAGAACTTTAGGAGGGAGGACCCAACCTTGTGAAAGTGGTCAGTGGAGGTGGGACTTTGGAGGTTCTATTTCTACCACATGGTTCCAGACACTCCTTAAGCTCTCTCTACCTGATATGCCAAGATGTGAGGCTGTTTTCCAGAGCCTCTGCCACATGTGACCACCATGCTGAACCCACTATATTTATTGACTATGATCCTCTAACTGCAATAACCAGTAAATATTTCCTCACATATGTTTGCATTGTTTGGTTTCTCCACTACAGTAATGCATGAACTGACTAATAAAGAAGATTGATATTGGAGAGTGGCCTTCAGTAGTACCACTGTGGTGTCTGAACCTGTCAGATCTTGGAAGCTAAGCAGGGTCTGGCCTGGTTGGTACTTGAATGGGAGACCACTTGGGAACACCAGGTGCTGTAGACTTGGGTGAAGGAACTGGCAAACCACTCCCCAAAAACAATTAGCCTTTGAAAGCCCTATGAATAGCAATAACAATAGTGTTTCCCTTGTTGTATATAAGGTGGCTATGAGTCTGACACAAACTCAATGGCACCTAAGAACAGCAACATTGGAGAGTGGAGTCGTTGCTCTACAGAAACCTGACCATTTGTTTCTTACGCCATTTGAACATGTTTATAGGAGAAATTAGGAAGAGTTTGGAACTGGCACAAGAGAAGCCCTGGATTGCTATAAGCAGAATTTGAGGGGTGGTCCTAATGGTAGTAAGGAAGATCAGAATGCCATCACGAATTAAAATAAAAATGGCAATCACAGGTTTTAGAGAAAAAGTAGAATTCTATTCAACATTGGACTAGGAGGCATTCATGTTACATTCTAACAAAGAATGTGTCTGTGTCCTGCCCTTTTCCTGAAAATAAAATTGAGGCTGAATTTAAAAGTAATGAATTCCTTAACTTGGTGAAGGAAATATCACGATAGTGGAATAAGGTTGAAGCTCACTACTGGTTATTACTTGTGATATTTAGCCAGATTTATGGTGAAAAAAAAGGGTAAAGTTGCCCAAAAGAATTATTTGAAAATGTACAATTTGAAGAGGAAAAAACTCACAGCTTGTCTACAGTTATTGCAGACAGGGCCAGTCTAAGCAATGGGGAACTGATCATTAAATAGTTAAGCATCATTAAAAGAAAGCCTCAAATTTTCACTGGGTTAAAAAAATACCCTGGGGGCACAGAAGGAGTCATCATGCCTCTCCCATGTAAGACTCCAGGGTGTGGAACTGAAAACTCATTTAAAAGACCTTCCTTTGAAAACATAATGGCTGAAAAATGAATGTTTATGTTACAACCTGCTACAAAAAGACCACCTAGGAAAGTAGTTTTTCAGGCTGTGCAAACGGAATCAGCTGCCACAGCTGTGCTTCAAAAAGACTCACCTATTGCTTGAGCAGGGTTGGGATTTTGCTCAGTTGGTAGAAGCTACTCTGAAGTCTCTGAGGTCCAGAGTTCAATTCCCAGCACTTCAAAAATGTGAGAAGGATGTGGCAATCCACTCCTGAGGCAATCCTGAAACAATCAGCCATTGAAAACCCTAGGAGAGACACTATGTGTCAGACACGACTTGATGGCACCTAACAACAAAAACTGCTTGAGCTAGCAGCAATCCTTGGCAATGTCTATGACATGCTGATTTTGTAAGCATGAACAATATAAGACTCTAGGGGTTATAGAATATGCCACCAAGTTTCCAGAAAATAGCCAGTTAAGCCAGGCAATGAGATCTCGGGTAAATGACCTATAGGGAGCCAAAGATAGGTTGGTGCATGAAGCTTTGAGGGTGGAGCATAAACAGCAAAGGTTACCTCAGGATATTAGTGATGCAAGCATCATAAAACATCTTCCAAAGGAAGTTGCTAGCCACAGATGCAGAAAGCCTATGAGGACCATGTGTGCTGTAATTGGCAAGGTCATGGGAGTAGACTTGCCTAATCTTCTTTTAAGTCCAGATGATAACACCACATGTGTTAGTTGTTATAAGTCGATACATATGCCAGATGCCAGACTTGAACTAACAGAGTTTGCTTGTCAAGTGAGATGTCAGTCTTGCTTTGGACTAATCTTTCCTTTATGTGCTCCCATGTTTTACATTTTGGAACAGGGATGCTAACTCTTTGCCATTGAAAATTGGACATATGTAATCTAATTTTTCTTTTGTAAGGGCTCACAGCTAAGTGTTCCTACATTCTTAGTTCATACTTTGGACTTAGAATTTTGAACACAGTTTAAACTGTTAAGACTTTGGGGGCACCTAAAGTTGGACTGAATATATTTTACATTATGACATGGTCATGACTTTTGGAGACTAACGTGGAATATTATAGATTGAATCTAAAATGTCCACCAAAGTTCTTATATTTGAACATTTAATCTCCAGCTATTGACATTGTAGTTGGAGATTATGAAACCTTGTGAAGTATGACCAAACTTTGTGGAAATAGTCATTGTGGACAGGTCTTTTTTTACACTGGACCCAGAGTTATAATCACTCTCTAAGATCTCCCTTCTTGATCCAGCATGATGTAAAGCTGTCCCTCATGGGCCCTGACAGCTGTCACCACCATGCCTAAGCCCCATCATTATGAAGTGTGATTGTCTAACCACAAGCCCCCAACAAATATTTCCTCACATAAGTTTGCTTCGGTCAGTCTCTCTGACACAGCAATTCAGAAGCTAATTCAAAAAGCTACCTGTCATTCAGTTCTATTAATTACACTGAAAGCTGAAAATGGCAAAATAGTGAGAAAAATCCTCTTGGACTTCACTCTATAAAGTATAACATAGAATTTGAAGAGAGTAGTAGCTCACATTAATTATATTCTTCTCCTTCATAAAAAATGTGCAAGTACTGAGTAGATTGGCTCTATATTTCACACATATTTCATGTCAGAGGAAGAGATGTGTATGTATTTTACCAAGTAAATGTTATTTTTCCCAACTTCTACTATTCTTTTATATAAAACATCTGGCATTAAATTAAAATTGAAACATTAAAAATCTACAAACAATCAGAACATAAAAATTGACTTGTGAGTGCCAGGCGCGGTGGCACAGCCTGTAATCCCAGCAGCTCAGGATGCAGAGGTGGGAGGATCACAAGTCCGAGACCAGAGGCAGTCTGTGTAACTTAGCGAGACATTGTCTCAAAAAGTAGAAAAAAAAAAAAAGGGCTGGGGGTACAGCTCAGTGGTCTAGCAATTGCAAAGCATGCAGGCACGAGCCCTGGGTTCAACCCCCAGTACCGCAACAACAACAACAAAAAATTGACTTATGTACAACCTATACAAAAAAGAGCAGCTTTAGAAGAATAGAATACAAATAGTTTGGATGAAATAGGTAAGAAAGTTAACATAGCTCTGATTATTATATAAAAATACCTAATAGTAAATGTAGGATGATTATTTTAGACATTTAAAATTTTAATGGGAACAGAAAGTATAATAAAATATACATGAAAGTACAATAAAATATTTTTATAAACAGTATTTCAGAGATGATTAATTTCTATCACAGGCTATCTTCAAAGTAAAACTTCAAAGAAAATAATAAGTTTGCTTGATGATAAGACACTTAAAACATAAAAATTTAAATGGAAACAAAATAAGAGAACAAAATGCAGAACAAAGCATCTGAAAGCTGAGGAATTTTATTAAATAATGTAAGACCCAACATGTCTCTCAGTTTCCCATATGATAGAGGCTTGCATGTTACTGTGATGTTCAAAGCTATGCCACTGGTTTTACAGATGCTGCAGGTCACCCATGGTAGACAGATTTCTGTGGAACTTCCAGACTAAGAAAGATGAGGGAAAAGGACATGACTAACTTACTCCCCAAACAATTAGCCATTAAAAACTATGAATAGCAGAGAAACACACTCAGATATAGTGCCAGAAAATAAGTCCCCCAGGTTGAAGACCCACAGAAGCAATTGGGAATAAGTTGCCTCCTCAAAATAGAGTCCACTTTAATGACTGGAATGGAGTAAAGCCCCAGAGACCTCAATTTGTTGATGTGACACAACTCAAAATGAGAAGGAACAACTGTAAACATTCATTAATAATTTGAACATAGAATGTACACAGTATGAATGGAGAAAAATTAGAAATTTTCAAAAGGCAAATGGAGTGCATAAACATTGATATTCTAGGCATCATTGAGCTAAAATTGACTGCTTTGAGCCATTTTGAATCAGGTAATACTATGGTCTACTGTACCAGGAATGACAATAAAGAGAAAAGGGATTGCAGTCACCATCAAAAAGGACATCTCAAGATCTCTCATAAAGTACAACACTGTCAGTGATGGAATAATATACATATGCCTACAAGGAAGGTCAGTTATTAAGACTGTTATTCAAATTTACACACTTGTCACTAAGTACACAAAAAAGGAAAGGGAAGATTTGTATTAGCTTCTGCAATCTGAAATTGATCAAACATACAATTAGGATGTAGTGATAATTACTGGTTATTGGAATGCAAATGTTGGAAGTAAAGAAGGGTCAGTAGTTGGGAAATATGGGCTTTGTGATAGAAATAATGCAGGAGATTGCATACAAGAACTTTGTCAGCCCAAGCAGCATTTCATTGAAAATAAATATTTTCAGCAATGTAAACACAAACTATATATATGTAATTCATCAGATGGAACATAAAGGAACAAATTGACTACATTTGTGGAAAAAGACAATGGAAAATGTCAATATCAAATGTCAGAACAGGACCAAGTGATGATTGTGGATCAGACCATCAACTCCTTATATGAAGACTCAAACTGAAACTGAAAAAATTAAAACAGTTGTATGGGAGCCAAGGTATGATTGGAGTTCAAAGAGCACCTCAAGTCCATATTTGATGTGCTAGACACTAATGATAGAAGACCAGATGGGTTGTGGCATGATATCAAAGACATCATTCATGAGGAAAGGAAAAGGTTATTAAAAAGACAGAAAAAAAAGGAAAGACCAAATATATGCCAAAATGGACTCTGAAACTTGCCCTTGAATGTCCAGCAGCTAAAGTAAAAGTTGGACATGATGAAGTTAAAGAACTAAACAAAAGATTGCAAAAGGAAGCTCAAGAAGATAAAAGAAAATATTAAAATGATATGTTCAAAGATCCAGAGTTAGAAAGTCACAAGGAAAGAACACGCTCTGTTTTTCTCAAGCTTAGACAACTGAATAAATACTTCAAGCCTTTAGTGGCAATAGTGAAGGATTCTACAGAGAAAATATTAAATGACAAAGAAACATTAAAAGAATATGAAAGGAAAACACAGAATCATTATACCAATATAATTGGTGGATAACCAAACTTTTCAAGAGGTTGCATGTGATTAGGTACCAATAGTAGTGAAGGAAGAAATGGAAGATGCCTTGAAGGAGAAGGTGAAACACAAGGCTCCTGGAATTGATATAGTACCAATAGAGATGTGTCAACAAACAGATGCAGCACTGGACATGCTCACTTGTATATGCCAAGATATTTGGAAAACAACTACAGGGCCAACTGAAATAGATCCCTATTTGTGCCTATTCCCAAGAAAGGGGATTGAAATGAATGTGGAAATTATTGAATGATATCATTAATATCATACAGAAGTAAAATTTTGCTAAAGTTCAAAACAACTACAGCATATATATGTATAGATGATTATATATATATATATATATATATATATATATATATATATATATATATATACACACACATACATACATACACACACATACATATATCATACATACTGGAAAATTAAGCCAGATTCATAAGAGAACATTGAACCAGGGACATCATTGCTGATGTCAGATGGATATTGGCCAAAAGCAGACAATATCAAAAAAGATGTCTATACACGTTCTATTGTCTCTGCAAAGACATTTCACTGTCTGGATCATAATAAATTATACATATCTCACAAAGAGTGGGAATACCAGAGTAGTTTATTGTACCTATGAGGAATATGTACATGGACCAGAAGGCAGTCATTCAAAAAGGAAAAGGAAACACTGCCTACATTAAAGTGGAGAATGGTGTGCATCAGTGCTGTATCTTTTCATTGTACCTATTCAATATCTACTCCAAGCAAATAATCCAAAAAGATGATCTTTATGAAGAAGAGCACAGCATCAGAACTGGAGGAGAAATCATTAACAACTTGAATTATGCAGACGATACAACTCTGCTTGCTGAAACTAAAGACAATTTGAAACATTTACTGATGAAGAGCAAAGAAAACAGCCTTCAGTATGGATGCTACCTCAACAGCAACAAAACAAAAATCATTACAACTGATCAGCAAATTACTTCATGATAAATGTAGAAAAGACTGAAGTTTTCTACGATTTGGTTTTACTTGTTTCTATAATCCACATCCATAAAATCAGCAGTCAAGAAATCACAAAATGCAATACATTGGGAAATGTTATAGCAAATGACCTCTTTAAAGTGTTGTAAAGATGCCACATTGAGGATAGAGGTATACCTTAATCATTCTTTGATATTTTCACTTGAATCATATGGCTTTGAAACCTGGATATTGAATAAGGGAGAGAGGAGAAGAATTGATGCTTTTGAATTACGGTGTGTGAGACAAATACTGGATATACCATGGACTGCCAACAGGACCAACTGATCTACTGTTGAACACGTGTAGCCAAAGTGCTCCTTAGAAGCAAGATGGCTAGACTGCATCTTACATATTTTGGACATGTATGGTAAATGATAATTTACCAATCATCTTAAAACATTAGATCATTATTACAGTTTTTAACCAGAATACAAACAAGAGTACAAAAATGTGGAGCTTTATCAAATACAGATGAGTTGGAGAAAATAACATATATCGAGGTAAATCCAAATTGTCTTATCTTCATTGTTGCCTTGAATTCACACCAATTATATCTGTTTCTTCTGTTCACAGGCATTGTCTCAAATAAACATAATGATACTAATCACATATTTTAAAGAATTCCAATTTAAAAGGGAATAAAAACTGATATGAAAAATGAAAAATATGAGGACTTGATAATTTTCTGTAGTCTTGGATTGCTAGTTCCCCAAAATTCTTGTTTTCATATAAAGAACGTGTGTGTTTGTGTGTCTTTGTCTGTGTGCATCAATTTGGCCTGATGTAAGCTGTGGTAGCAATAAAACCTGCAGAGCAGAACACTAAAACTATTGTCTAAAATCGTAATGTGTTGGTTAATTTTAGGGGTGAACTCAGTGAGGCTACTGTACCTGGATGTTTGCTTACAACAGTGTAGATATTGCTGTGAAAGTAATTTTTAGACAAGTTTAACTTTAAATCAGTAGAATTTGAATAAAGCATATTATTCCCATAATTTGATAAACCACATCCAAGCAGAGAAAGTCACTAATGAGCTGAGATACCTCCATCAGTAAGGACTTCTTCCTCCAGACTGATTTTGAGTCTAGAGTCTTGAGAGTTAATATTGACACTTCGGGCCAACCTTCTGACTTCTGATACACTAATTTTTTACAAAAATATTCTAGTTCTCATCTTTCTAGGCAATGTAATTATACTTCTTTTAGTTGTGGTGGTTTAGATTTTGTTTGGAAATTTTATTTTTATTTTGCTTGCATTTTATCTTGCTGTTTTTGTTGTTGGATTTTATTTTTAAATAGGTCACGGTCATGTAACTCTATCAAATTAAATAGTATGAAAGTTTTATCCATGGATACTATTCTATTACTGACAGCATTATACTTCCTGACAGATCTCAAGAAGCCTTTTTAAGGGATTAATGCAACTCCATTTCTCTTAAAGTTGTCATTCCCAGCATAGTAGGCTGTATGATTACTGGATTCACAATGGCCAAGATCAGTTCATGTTAGCTCACTAATACCTAGAATGTCAACAATTATGTGCTCCATTTCACTTTTCATGATTTCTAAATTTCCTAGATTCATACTATGTGTATTCTACATTCCAATTATTAATGGACATTTACATTTGTTCCTTCTTATTTTGAGTTATGTCACATCAGCAAATGGAGGTCTCAAGGTCTTTATTCCATTCTCATGAAGGTTGACTCTACTTTGAAGAGCTAACAATTCCCAAGTTATCTCTGGGTGCCCAATAATGTGGAAGGCTCATTTCTTGGCACATATCTGATGGTGTTTCTCTGCTGTTCATAATTTTTTAAATGCCTAATCAAAATATATATATAATATATATATGTGTATATATTATATATATTATATATTATATATATTATATATAATATATTATGACATATTATATATAATATATATATATTTCGATTAGGCATTTAAAACTAATATATAAATATATATATAATATATATAAAAAATAATATATATATGTTGTTGTTGTTAGGCGCCGTTGAGTAGCGTCCAAGTCATAGTGACCCTCATAAGGTTTTCAATGGCAGATTTTTTGGGATTGCCTTGGGAGTGGGTTGCCACGTCTTCATATATATATATATATATATATATATATATATATATATATATACCTATAAATAGTACCTGTTAATGACTATTATTCAAATTTATTCAATCAACACTAAGACCTCCAATGAAAAAAGGGAGGATTTTTTACCAGTTTATGCAGTCTAAAATTGAATGAAATTGCAGTGAGGATGCACTGATAATGTTGACTGGAAAGCAAAAGTAGAAAACAAAGAAGGCTCAGTAGTTGGAAAATATGGTATTGCTGACAGAAAAAATGCTACAGATCATATGATAGAATTTTGTCAGACCAATGACCATTTCATTCCAAATATATTTTTTTCACCAATATAAACAGAGAACAACAACATGCACATAGCATTAACCAGATGGAACATACAAGAACAAAAATGACTACATTTGTGTATAGAGACAATGGAAAAGCTCAACATCAAAACTCAGAACAAGACCAGGTGTTAATTATAGATGAGACCTTCAGATGCTCATATGTAGTTTCAAAGTGAAACTGAAGAAAATTAGAACAAGTGTACAAGAGTCAGGGTATGTCCTTGCGTGTATCCCATCTGAGTTCATATATCATCTAAAGAACTGATTTTGTGCAGTAGGCACTAACTTTCTCGGACAGAACAAGTTCTTTTTTTTTTTATGACATCAAAGAGATCATTCATGAGGAAAGCAAAAGTTTATTAAAAAGACAGGAAAAAGAAAAGAGCAAATTAAGTGTGAAAAGAGACTCTGCATCTTGCCATTGAACATCAAGCAGCTAAAGTAAAAGGAAGAGATGATGAAGTTAAGGAACTAAACAGTAGAGTTCAAAGGGCAGCTCAAGAAGATAAAATCAAATGTTATAATGACATGTGCAAAGAACTCTAGATAGAAAACTAAAATAGAAGAACACATTCTGTTTTTCTGAAGATTAAAGAAGTAAAGAAAAATTCTAGCCTCAAGTAGAAATAGTGAAGAATTGTACAGGGAAAATATTAAGCCATGAAGGAAACACAGTCATTACACCAAAAAGAAGTAGTGAACAATTAACCATATCAAGAGTTTGCATATGATCAGGAACCAATGATACTGAAGGAAGCACAAACTGCCTTGAACAAATTGGTGAAAAACAAGGTTCCAGGAATAGATAGAATAACAACAGAGATATTTCAACAAACAGATGTAGCACTGGAGGTGCTAACTTATTTAAGCCAAAAGATTTGGACGATAGCTACCTGGCCAACTGAGTAGAAGAGATTGATATTTGTGCCTATTCTCAAGAAAGAGGATCCAACCAAATGTGGAAACTATCAAATGATATCCTTAATATCACACACAAGCAAAATTTTACTAAAGAACATTCAAAAATGACTCTAGTAATATGTAGACAGGGAACTGCTGGAAAATCAAGCTGGATTTAGAAGAGGGCATGGAACCAAGGACATCATTGCTGATGTCAAATGGATATTGGCCCAAAGCAGAGAATACCAAAAAGATGTCTATTTCTCGTTGACCATGCAAAGGAATTTGACTGTGTGGATCACAACAAATTATGGATTACTTTGTGAAGAATGGAAATACAAGAGTACTTAATTGTACTTAGGTGGAATCTTCATTTGGACCAAGAGGCAGTCATTTGAACAGAAAAAGGAAACACTACCTGGTTTAAAGTCAGGAAAGGCGCATGACAGAGCTGTTTCCTTTCAATGTACCTCTTTAATGCATGCTGAACAAATAATCCAAGAACCTATACTTTATGAAGTTGAATGTAGCACCAGGATTAGAGAAAGGTTCATTAACAACCTGTGTAATATAGATGACACAAATTTCCTGCTTAAGCTAAAGCAGGGTTGAAACTTTTATTGACGAAGATTAAAGAACGCTGCCTTCAATATTATTTATGCCTCAACATCAAGAAAAAATCCTTACACCTGTGTCAGAATATTGAATATATCAAAGACTGACAAAAGAAGTAACAGATCTATCCTAAAAGAAATGCAACCAGAGTATTCTTTGGAAGGAAGGAAGGATAGATTTCTTCCTGCATATTTTGAATGTGATGTTATAAGGGAGCAATCCAGGAGAGGTCTATTATATTGGGAAGAGTGGCAGGTCAACAAAGAAATGGAACTCAACTGGGTGGATTGACACAGTGGCTGCAAAAATGTGCCCAAACATAAAAAAGATGGTGTGCATGGCAAGTACGGGGTAGTATTTCTTTTTGTTGTGCATTAGTTAGTTATGAGTTATACCTGACTTGACAGATTCTAACAACAACAAGAAAAGTTTTATCTAACTATACGTGAATAGAAAATTTAAAAAGTGAGTCACAATTCACTTAGGAATTATTGAGTATTTGTATGTTCTTTTTGTTCGGTGCTGTCAAGTCAGTATCCAACTCATAGCAACACTATGTATAACAGGTGAAACACTATTGTCAGTGCTTCTGTGCTACTCATAGGGTTTTCAATGGGTGATTGTTTTTTGGGAGTGGGTTGCTAAGTTCTTCTTCCAAGCCTACAGCACCTGGTGTTCCCAGGCAGTCTCCCATTCAAGTACTAACCAGGCCCAACCCTACTTAGCCTCCTATATCTGGTGGGATCAGATGCCACAGTGGTATGGCTGAAGGCCAGTATTTGTATAGACACACCACAATTCATCTTATATCTCTTGGTCTCTTTAGTCATTGATGGCCTACATTTGACATATAGCATAATTAATCATTTTTTTCTAATGCCAAGTCACTGATACTTTGAAGGGGACTGGCTGTTATTTCAGAATTTCTGTGCTCATTCTGACCATTACAATTGATGGTGCTAGTTTGAAATACTGAATTATCTGGGTTTTGTGTCACACACCTTTAATCCTAGGTACTTGGAAGTTCAAGGCAGGGAGACCACAAGTTTGAGGCCTCAATAAGTGGCTGCAGGTATGGCTTAGTGGTACAGCATTTGGCTAACATACAGGAGGCTATGGATTCTATTATCCAGCACCAGAAATAAAAAAGACAGAAATTTAAGTGGTCTGCTCATTTCAGATGATGGAGGTAACTCATAATGACAGATATTCATTAGTAAAAATTAGTTCTAAAGTGAATGCAGTTACAAGAGAGCCACTAGAATCTGTGTGGTTAGAGAAATCTGATCAAGAAATATCTGGTGGCTCTTAGGTAATCATGAATCCTCTGGAGCCAAAAGTTATAAATGTTCATTTAAGTTTCAATTTGGTTCTTATACTTCAAATCTATAGTTTTATGAAGAATACACTGAGCCACCATAATAGATCCATGTCTTCTAAGCCGATTCCTAGGTCTATGTCAATTAGCAGGCCTACAATCAATTGAGAAAATGGACATTTTGATACACATGAAAAAAATTGACTTGGTAACAGCTATAATATATACTGAGATTATTTGTTTTTGTTGTTACTAATGGATTCCAGATAATTATAAAATCACTGTGTATGAGAAAAATATTAATATTTTACAAAAATATTATATTGAGTCTAACTTAATATAAATTCTCTTCAACAGAGAGAGATATTTTAGTCTACAAATAACCATGGGAGCTCATGGGCATTAGGTGATAATCACAGTTTTGATCTATATATCTCAGATTATTTCCAGGTAGATCACACATATTCACATTGGAATTCCTGAAGAGTGTATAAAATTTAAACTAACATATACTAATTATTTTATAATTTATTTTGGAGGAATAGTCAAGGAGAAACCTCTAGAGCTTGTTCGCCATAATCAAAGCAACAGCAAATCAAAATAAAGAAATAGTGCACACACACACCTGTACAAATATGTCATTTCTTGTGAAACTGTAGAGATTGGTCCAAATTAAAACCTAAAAGTGGTGGTTGCTAATACATCCTCATTTAATTATCCACTTCAATTGGCTCAATAGACAGATGGGACTTGGAGAATGACAGTAAATAATGATCAGTTTAATTAGGATTGAATCTTGTTGCAGCTGCTGTCCAGATGTGGTCTCCCTACTGGAGCAAATTAATAAAGCTGCTTGTCTCTTGCTTATCTACTGAAGAGATCAGTTGTTTTTTTTTACTCTTGTGATAATAACTGGCTACAAGAGGAGACAATGTTTTAAAACAGCAGTGTCCAAAGTACACATTTTACTCTCATCTTAGACAATGCATCATAGCTGCTCCAATTCTTTTCCAACACTGAGTACCAGGAAACATAATTGCTCATCATCTCAGACAGGAGGATATGTTCCAAAATTCCTATGAATCATGAGAAACTATAGATAGCACTGAACTCTATGTACAAAGCAGGATCAAAAGATATGGTGAATGTTTAAATTTACAAACAAAAAGTGCAATAAAAGGCATATTGCCATTAATATCCCTCAAAATAGTCCCTCCTGGGCTAAAACACAATTATCCCTTCATTACTGCTACTTTCTGAAGCAGTTCTGCAAGTCCTCTTTGGTGAGTGCCTTTCACTGCAGTGTTGCACCTTTCTTGATATCCTGAATCAATTTAAAATGTGTACCTTTCATTGTCATTTTGACTTTGAGGAAGAGTAGGGAGTTTAATGGTGCTAGATCCAGTGAAGAAGGTGGATGAGGACAAAAAATGTTTTTATTTTACAGAAATTGCCATACCACATGTGACATGTGACACAAAGTGTTGTCATGATGGAGGTGAAGCCAAGGACACTCATGAAAAAGGACCTCCAGAATGTTGCAGGAATGATAAGTACATTCAAAACCAGAGGGAGTATTGTGAAGGGGATTAATGGGAATGTGCTATTAACTGTAATTTTTAAAATTTAAATTTTGGCAGTATTTCTTATCACAACTCATCTACTATAATTTTTGCTTTCTTTTCTTTTTCTTTTTTTTTTTTTTGTTTGTTTGTTGAGACAAGGTCTCACTTTTCCAGGCTTTCCTGGAACTTGCTCTGTAGACCAGGCTGACTTCAAACTTGTATTGATTCTCTTGCTTCCACCTCACAAGTGCTGGAATTACAGGCATATGCTCACCACACCTGGCTCTCACATATTGTTTTTTTCTATGTATACACACCTGTGATACAATTTAATTTACAATTTAGGCAAAGTAAGAGATTAACAACAATAATAGAATAAATTGAATAATTACAACATAATATTATAATTAGAGTTATGTTAATGTGATCTTCCTAATTCTCAAAATATAATCATTCTTGTTTTGATGATGTAATTAATGCATAAAAGAAGTGTTTTATAGTTTCTTTGGCATATTCAAATTATCAGCCTTACTACTTTTGTGTGTTGGGGACAATATTAAGTAAAATAAGGGTTAGTTGCAAGTAAATGCGGCAATACTTCAATAGTTGACTGATGACCAAGATAACTACTGATCAGTGGATGGGCAGAACATACAGTATGGATATGCTGGACAAAGGGATGCTTCACATGCTACGTGGAACAGAGCAGCATCAGAGAAAATTATGATACTCAGAGTCATGCCATTTAAAACTTGTAAATTGTTTATCATCTCCCTGGAAACCGGAGAGTGATTATTCAAACCTTCTATGTCAAAAGGGTTATGGATAAAACAGGTACCATATAAAAGAGAGATAGTTCGCCAGATTATTACATTTTTCTGCATAAATGGTGGTCTAGACAAGTGAAGGACTGGAATTTACCTCAGTTGGTAGAGTACTGCTGTGTGATCTCTGAAGCTGTGGGTTCAATCCTCAACACTCCAAAAATGGGAGAAGGACATGGGAATCCACCTCTGAAGCAATCCTTACATAATCAGCCATTAAAAACCCTCTGAATAACAAAGAAGTGCTGACATATTGGCAAACATGGCACAGTGTTGGGTAGTGTTTATTCTGTTGTACACAGATCACTATGAGATGGTACCTAACAAGAAGACAGGTGAAAATATTAATTCTCTCTTTTTATAAATATATAGATCAGTATGTTTTTTACTTTGAACAAGATGATATATATATATATATACACCATCTT
>VMDO01020464.1:0-37464 GCA_007922755.1 Pedetes capensis | reverse complement strand
GTTGTTGTTGTTGTTGTTAGGTGCCGTCGAGTCGGCATCCGACTCATAGCGACCCTCATAGGGTTTTCAATGGCAGACTGTTTCGGGATTGACTTGGGAGTGGATTGCCAGGTCCTTCTCCCATTTTTGCGGTGCTGGGAATTGAACTCAGGACCTCAGAGACTGCAGCGCAGCGCTCTACCAACTGAGCTAAATCCCAGCCCAATATAGAGAGATTAAAACCCCATAGTTTCAGAATTCCAGCCAAACAGCACTCAGTTCAGATTCTCTGCTTAAATGACACAGCACATTCAGCAATACTGACCAAATTAACTCATATATCTCAATTATTCGTCCATTCAGTTAAGGAGGTTATGGTAACTTGTTTCAGTCAATGTTGGTTATAAATTAGGGGTAGGAGTATTACTAACACCAAGAACAACAATGATAATAAGAGAAACAAAAATCTTCTTGACCCTTAAATAAGATCTCTGAAATGTCAGCCATTTTAAACGAAAGAAAAACACATATAAAAATTAAATTAATACCTTATCTATTAACTAAGAAGAAAATAATTTGTTAAAGAATACCCAAAGCTTGGATAAAGACACAAGTTCATTAATAGGCTCCTTATGTTCTCTCAGAAGAGCAGAGAGGAAAATATGCAGCTTGTACTTGGCAGTTGACCTTTAATAAGTATTTAATTGGTTCTCATGTGTACAATCTAATGGGCTATTGCAGATGCATTGGGAAACACAGAATTCTGACACCTACCTTCCTTCTGCTCAATGGCCAAAGAAATTTATTTTCTTTCTCTCTTTCTTTCCTTGTTTCTTTCTCTCTTTCTTTCTTTCTTTCTTTCTTTCTTCTTCAGTAAACTAAGTATTAATGCTGAAAACATTTGGAAACTTTCTTGTTTCTATATCTTAATGGTCCATGTGAGAACTATTTAGTTCTAGGAATATTATTAAACTTCTATTTTTTTAAAAAAAAAACAGATGGATCATAGTAAATTTTTGTAAAGGATTTAAATATATGCAGATAAGTAAAACTCACTGGCAAATTGACAACTTGTAGCCAATCTGTTATTGAATTTGTCTAGATAATATCTTAGAAGTTCTCTGATAGTTTTTGCCTGGGGAATTTTACTTTTGGCTGACTAAACAGATTTTCAATATTGGTGTTTCAGCAGCAGTTTCAAAGTAGAATCTGGGGAGTCTTGTTGGGCATGTGTCCTGAGTCCTTGAGACATTTTCAGGGATTCTCAAGGTCAAAGTAATTTTTACAGTAACTACAAGTCTTTAGTTGCCTTTTCCATTCATTCCCTCACATACACTGGTATTGTCTAGAGGCCAATGACATGCATTTTCCCAACGATGTGAGCCCAGGAGCGGAAAGAAGATTCCAGCTGTCTTGTATTAAGTCAGACAGTAGGCGTATTTTCAAATATATCAATATATGACATATAATTTCATATATATTAATACTAGTTTATGTGTTTTAGATAATGTAGCTATTGTCTCATAAAATATTTACTCACTCTGTAGTTCAGTTTACTTGTTTTGAAAATAATGATTTTGCCTGGCATAGTGGCACATGTCAGTGATCTCAGAGACTTGGAAGGCAGAGGCAGGAGAATAGCAAGTTTGAGGCCAGTGGCACCCTGTGTAAATGAGACTCTGTATCAAGACAAAAATTCAAAAGTGGCTGAAGGTGCTGCCCAGTGGCATGTGTGAGGCCCTAGGTTCAACCCCCTAGTACTGGAAAGAAAGAAGAAAAGAAGGAAGAAAGAAAGAAAGAAAGAAAGAAAGAAAGAAAGAAAGAAGGAAAGAAAGAAAGAGGGAGATGATATTAACACAACTCAATGCATACATTCAACAGCAGCTAACAACAACAACAACAACAAATGTATATATTATCTACAGCTATACTACCCTGGCATCCAACCTGTCTGATCTCAGAAGCTAAGCAGGGTGGGCCTGGTTAGTCCTTGGATGGGAGACCACCTGGGAACACCAGGTGCTACAGGCCAGGGAGAAGGACCTGGAAGCCCACTCCTGAAACCACGAAAAATCCTACGAATAGCAGAAGCACTGACAATAGTGCCCGGCACGGTACAGTATCAGGTAGTGGTTCATTCTTTTGTACATAGGGTTGCTATGAATCGGACTCAACAGCACCTAACAACAACAATATATACATTTTTGCTAGTATTAAATGAGATCTTAAGATATGCCTGATACAAATTCAGCATCATATTAGTGTTCACAATTATTACTATTATTTTTATTATTGGAATTACTATTATCTCAAGGAATCGGTTTATCTATTTACTTACTGCTAATAGGACTCCTTATTGGCTGTGATTATTGTAAAATTTCTTTCATTTATTTGAAACTTAATCACCTAATATTTTAGCAAATATCAGGAATAGCTCATCTAGGTAGACATGATGTTATTCATGTACCTATCATACATAAAATAACATATGGTCCCCAGAAGGTGATAAAAATGACATACACATTTAGTAACTGACCATTCCATGCTTGTTTGTACAATAAATGAAATATAGCCCCATTTTCAAAGGGGTTTAGTATCTGTGTTGGACAATGTTTATCTCCTCAGGTACTTGTTGGTTGTGACCACTGTACGCAGACAGACTCTGGCCTCAGGACAGTGACCCTCCTAGGTTTTGTCATGTTCTCTCCTTCCCTGCACCTGGTGGAGGTGCCTGGGATAGTGTCTTCAGCCCCACTGTTGCAGGCACATGCCCAGGAGCAGAGGAATTAACTCCCACAGGCGCTTCCAGGCAGAGTGTGCAATAGTCCCGAGCCAGAGTCACACAGAGCTCAGTAAGGCAGTGGCCATAATCCCTCCCCTTCTAGGCTTTACGCCTCCCCATCCCCTATGATCACAAGCTCTTGTCTCAGCTTCTGCATTTGAAGAGAAACCAAGATGAGAAAATGTCAAATAGAGAAATTACACACATCGAAAAATCCTCAGAGAGCAAAATAAAAAAGGAAAGAGAAAAGAAATTTCATAAAGGTTAAGTCTAGAAAACTGAGCTCTAGACTCCAAATAGGAACAGCTACGCTTGCTGTGGAGAGTCAGTCTGCGGTATTTTCCAAGCTGGCAATCAGGGTGACTCTGTTCTTTACTTCTGAAGACAGGGTTGTTGTTGTTGTTGTTAGGTGCTGTGGAGTAGGTATCTGACTCACAGTGGCCCTCATAGGGTTTTCAATGGCTGACTGTTGGGAGTGGATTGCCAGGTCCTTCTCCCATTTTTGCGGTGCTGGGAATTAAACTCAGGACCTCAGAGTCTGCAGTGCAGCACTCTAACAACTGAGTTAAATCCCAGCCCAGAGGAAAGGGTAGCAGAGTGAAATAGAGACTGCTTCTTGTTGTTGTTAAGTGCCCTCGAGTCAGTATCCTACTCATAGTGACTCTACATACAACAGGGGAATCACTATTGTCAGTGCTTCTCTGTTATTCATAGGGTTTTCAATGGCGGATTGATTTTTGGGAGTGGGTTGTCAGGTCCTTCTCCCAAGAGACATGCCAGCCTCAGGTAAAGGGAAGAAAGTGACCCAGTCGTCTTCTTCCTTCCCTGGGGAGAGAAAGCCCCAACTATTGCTGAGGTCTTCAGGAAGCTGCAGCACCTCAGCTTATTACATCCTCTGGGGCACATGTCAGCCTCCCACACTGATTTCCCATCTATATGGCTTCTGTTTATGTTGCTTCAAATTAATTTAATTTATTTAAAGAAAAAGTATTTTACATAGTGGAAAGTGACATAAAAAGAGGGAAACTTTTAGAGCTGAGGGACGTGTCCACTAGCTGATTATGGTAATGGCTTCAGTGCTGACTTAGGTGTATGTTTAAATAAGTGCAATTCTGCCCACTAATCCTCAATAATGCTACTTTAAAATATTCTATTGTGCTTTACAAAGCACATAAAAATTTGGGAGTGGTGGTGCGCAACTGTAATGCACACTTGGGAATCTGAGAGGAGGACCACAAGTTCAAAGCCAGCCTGCGATGCGTAGTAAGTTTCAAGCCTCCCTGTCTCAAAACAAAACAAAACAAAGTCAAACACCATCACACCCCCACCACTCCCACACAGGGAGATGATATTTGAGGTATCTATCCATCACAGATATTTTTTACATGATTCTATATTTGTATTATATGTTTTTTTATCAGAATCAAATAATTGTTTAGAAAAGTTTTCAACAAAATGAAAATAGCTACAGACAGAGCTAAACCTCCACTTTCCTAAACCCCTCATTCCCCCATTCTCCATCTTGATGAACCATCCCAGAGGCTGCAGGGTATCATTCTAGCCCATTTGGTAATGGGACTGCATAGAAATGGATCCATTCATAATTATATTCCTCTAGATCATGCATGCCTGCAGCTGTAGCCCTGTGGCATCCAACCCCGTCAGAAGCTAAGCAAGGTCGGACCTGGTTAGTACTTGGGTGGGAGACCTCCTGGCAACACCAGGTGCTGTAGACAGACCAGCAACCCACTCCCAAAATCAATCCGCCATTGAAAACCTTATGAACAGTGGAGAAGCACTGACAATAGTGTTTCCCCTGTTGTACGTAGGGTCGCTATGAGTCTGATGCAGACTCCATGGCACCTAACAACAACAACAGATCATGCACATTATACATTATACATTATACATTTGTTTCCTTACCAATTCACTTACCCAACAAAGGTATATTACTTGGCTCCTGTGTATCAGACAATATTCTAAGTAGTTGGTACAAATCAATTTAAAAACAATAAAAAAATTTCCATTCTTACCAAAAAGTTTCAAAGGAATGAACCACATGAAACTACAGGTTGACCGGGATGCCCAGGATGCCCGGAGCTTGGAACTTTAAGTGGCTCAGAGGCAACTATTTCACTCCCCAGACCTAAGCAGGATGTAGAGCAGCAGCCATAGTAGGAAATAAAGTTTGCCTCTTGGCAAAATTCAGGCTAGGGCTGGCTGTAGACTATTCAGACCCATTATCTCAATTGGGCATTAGCAACTAATCTCAATGTGAAAGAGATGAGAGGAGGCAACACATCAGGGAAACTAAGTGAAAGACCTAAATGATGACCTGCAGATAAGATCATTTTTCAATGATTACTTTCACTTAAAACAGACCTAAGGGGATCAGAAGGGAGACTGCTCTATTCTTGAAGCTGTCTGTATTGCTGGAGCCACCCAAGCCCAGTTTGCAACTCCCCATTGCTCTGAATCCTCCACAGTAGCCCCCAGGCCCTAAACCTGCAGCAAGAAGTCACCCAACAACAAAAGCCTGAGTAGTGCCCTTATGTGCTGTGGCCAAGGAAAGTGTTGGGTGAAGAAGAACCAGCTGCAGGGCATAGACAGAGCCTCAGGGTGTAGCAAGGGAGGTGCCCTGAAAAACACAGAGAGGCACTGACACATGGGCAGTGAGGGCAGGGAATCCTACCCTGTCGGTCCGAGAGGGCAGCAGCTGCTGTGGAGAAGAGACTGGCTTGGGATTTAAGGGTTCCACTCTGAAAGATAGTTTCCTTATGGTTATTTTTGCTTTCCTGTCATTATAAGGTAGATAGTTAAAGGTCAGAATTATTTGTCTTGTAGATCATAGGTTGTCAGACAAAGAGAAGCCACATCCATCCTTAAAGAAGAAGACTGCACGTCATCCAGAGATGAAATCTGAGTGAAGACATCAGATCTTAGAAGTATATTGTTGTTGTTGTTGTTGTTGTTGTTAGGTGCGGTCAAGTCAGGTCCAACTCATAGTGACCCTATGTACAATAGAACAAAACACTACCTGGCACTATGCCATGCACACCAGCTCTTTTTGGTTGAGCCCATTGTTGCAGTAACTATATTTCTTCTCATTTTGAGTCTTGCCACATCAACAAAGGGAAGTCCCTGGGGCTTGACTCCATTCCCATCATTAGGGTTGATTGTACTTTGAGGAGGCAACTCTTCCCCAATCGTTTCTTGAAGGCCTTCCAACATGGGGGCCTCATTATCTGGCACTATATTTGACAGTGCTTTTCTGCTATTCACAGGGTTTTCAATGGCTAATTGTTTTGGTAGTGGGCTGCCAGGTCCTTCTCCCTAGTCTGTCTTAGTCTGAAAGCTCCTCTGAAACCTGTCTACCATGGATGACCCCGGTGGCATCGAAATGCTGGTGGCATAGCTTTCAGCATCACAGCAACACATAATCTCCTACAGTGTGACAAGCTGAGGGACCCGCGGAAGATTAGAAGCACTGGTCATGAGATGATCCTGGAAACAGAAAGCCAGTAACAGCAACTGCAAAACCCTGGAAGAAGAAAACTGGTTGGCTGTTTTGGAGTAATGAGAAAATATCCAGGGTGATGGGAACCCATGGAAAAACAAGGAGAGAATGGAATTATGACATAGGTAACATCACACTGAGAAGTTTAGGTTTCATTTGTGCTGTGAAAGAGAAGCCATTGAAAACTTCTTTTTTTTTTTTTTTTGCGGTACTAGGGGTTGAACCCAGGGCCTCGTGCTTGCATGCTCTCCAAGTGCTGGACCACTGAGCTGTGCCCCCAGCCCATTTTTTTTTTTTTTACTTTTTGAGACAGGATCTCACTAAGTTACACAGACTGCCTCTGGTCTCGAACTTGTGATCCTCCTACCTCCGCCTCCGGAGCTGCTGGGATTACAGGCATGTGCCACCACGCCCGGCCATTGAAAACTTTTAAGTCGAAAAGTTTACTTTGTGCTATTCCGAAAATTGTTTATAATGAGTAAGAAAAGAAACAGGAGATGAATTGGGAAGATAATGTAACGGATTGTGAGGAAGACTATAGTATTGAATGTTGTTGTTAGGTGCTGTCGAGTCGGTGTCCAGCTCTCAGAGACCCTACATCCAACAGGCAAAACAGTATTGCTACTGCTTCTCTGCTATTCATAGGGTTTTCAAAGCCAATTATTTGGGGGAGGGAGTGGGTTTCCAAGTGTTTCTCCCAAGCCTATGGCACCTGGTATTCCCAGACCATCTCCCATCCAATACCAACCAGGCCCGACCCTGCTTAGCTTCCGAGATCTGACAGGATCTAACGCCACAGTGGTATGGCTGCAGGCCAGTATTGGCTATAGTGATAGAGAAAACAGAAAGAAATAGAATAAAATCTGTTACTCAATTGTGTATGGGGGATGTGGGGAAGAAGAGAATTTTTTACAGGTTTGGGGGCTGCTGCTCATGAACAGAGGGAAACCTGCAGCAGCAAGGGGTGTTGGGATGTGCAAGGAAACCTGGAGTGCCGTTCTAGAGAGAGGAAATGTGAAGATTCTTTGAACATGGAAATGGAAATGTCAAGTAGATGTCTTGAGAATATTTAGCACACAGTCTCACAGTCTTGAAAGCCATGTATTTCAGTGCTACTGCTTGAGTAAAACTGTAAGTAGAATCGAGGCTAAATCTCAGAAAAAGTTGTAGACTACATTAATATTTAGATCTTGATAAGAATGGCTTGCTGAAAGTCTCCAAAGAGACTAACAGAAATATATGGGAAACAATGCAAGGGAAAAGAAATACAGCAAAATGTAATCTCTCAGAGACAAGAGCTTTTCAAGATGGAAGTGCAATTCTGCCATGGTCCTGAGAGCCTTGGACAAGGAAGCATTCCCAACAGGCAAATCTGTGGTCAGCACACAGACAACTGATGGTGTTGACAGAGCTTTATATACTGAAAGAAAAGTTCCAGGAGAAAGAAAGTTATGACAGAAATAAAGTTTCTGAAAATGCATGATCAGGCGGAATTCAGATCCCAAAGGAGAGGTTTGCTTAGGATGAGAGGAAGAACCCTGCGTTGCATCAGCAAGACAGAGACTGGAGTTTGGACCTGGGAATTTGGGGTTTGGACCTGGGAAGATGAATGTTGTTTTGCTGTTGGAACACAGAGATTTTAGATGTCAGAGGGCCCTCAAGTTGTTTTTTCAGGGCTGTTTGTAATAAGTATGGGTGTGTTGTTGCACACATACACATATTAATACTCATTCCTACAAAGCTTTCAATTGGAATAAAACAAGCTCCTCCTTGTTCTATAATTAGCTTGAACACAATTAATTATTTTTATTACAACAATTTGTACAAATTAGTCCAGGGAAAAATATCAGAAAGTCAGGAAAGTATAAAAAGTCTGGTCATGCTTTGTATAAAAATCTATGCCACATACGCGGAACACATTTAAAAGAAAGGCATTTTAAGTTACCCAAAATATATCATGGGGCTGGGATTTAGCTCAGTTGGTAGCAAGCACACTGCTCCACAGTCTCTGAGGTCCTGGGTTTGATTCCCAGCACCACAAAAATGGAAGAAGGACATGGCAATCCACTCCCATGGCAATCCCAAAACATTCAGCCATTGAAAACTCTAAGGGTTGCCATGAGTTGGACACGACTCCAAGGCACCTAACAACAACAATAACAAAATGTATTATGGGGGCTGAGGTTTAGTTCAGTTGGTAGAGTGCTGCTCTGCCCTCTCTTAAGACCCAGGTTCGATCCCCAGATCTACAAAAATGGGAGAAGGACATGGCAGTCTACTCCAGAAGCAATTGCAAAACAGTCAGCCATTGAAAACCCTATGAAGGTCGCTATGAGTTGGACCTGACTCAACAGCACCAAAAACAACAACAACAACAACAACAAAATATATCATAACATTTTAAGTATCTACCCATTACTGTTTAAAATTTAGATATTTTTAATTGCAATGATGGTCTTGTTACTTGAAATTGCTTGGAATTTTAGGTTTTTCTGAAGTAATGCCACAATTCCCTTTAGTTTTTGGACAGTGGGTACTACCAAGGAGCCTGAGCAAAAAATCACTTATTTTGTGATTGGTTAATGTAGAGACTGCCTATGTTTTTAGGACTTTGCACAAATGAAGGATGGAAGAATATTACATGTTTTGTTTTCAGTCAGACCTGACTGTCCCAGTTTGCAGATGCTGGAGCCCCCACGGGGAGCAAAGTTTCCATTTACCTTTGTGCTTTGGGATTTATGAGTCTTTCACAGCTGCTGAAATTTCTGGAAGCTTCATTGGAAAATTTGCATTTAATCATTGAGTCAAATACATCGCCTGAGCAATAAAATAAAGGATTCCATTCTTCATTAAAAATAACTGGCTGTGTAAATAAATAAACACAAGCAACAGGCTGTGTATTTCCTGAGTGCCTGGTGCACTAAAGGATTGGGTTCCCTAGTACAGAGCAATATATGTGTGAGAGAGAAACACAAGTGATAACAATGGAAATGTAAAAAAAAAAAACCTTCTGTTGAAAGAAATAACAATCATTTAACAATATCAAGCTGCTTACACAGTCTTTTTTGTAGAAATGTAAAAATCCAAAAGAAAAAAAAAAGTTAGAAAATGCAGTAGAATTGAATAGGACCAAATCCAAGACATAATATTATGAATTATGTAGGTGCATCTGCGGTGCCTCACCCACCTGTCAACAGTCATTTCTGTACAGTTATGTATGCATTTCTTTAAGGATCTGCAGAAAAAGCATAATACATTTATAGCAGCATATGTTCTCATTAAGGACAGAAGTTTGGAACATTAGTTAGCCTAAATCATATTTGTCAATGTGAATAATCAAATTTATGGCCTTGTGATAAGTTTATAATACCAGCACTATTTAAGAAGATTAGAGGATTAACTGGTCTGATAGCAGAATCCATTCTTCTTATAGAAATGTTAGATAAGTGTGGGTATTATAAAACTAGCATGGGCATGGAGAAAAATTTAAATAACTCCATATTCTCCAAAAATGCTTATGAATTTAACCATTAATGTGAATTCTGTCTTTACATTTTTTTTAGCTATGTGAGCCATTTGGGCTGGTATTCCATCAATAGGATTGGAATGGTTGTTATGTGGTGGTGAGTGCATAAGTTTGAAAAACAGTCGTGTTAACAGTCATGTTAACTGGCCTTCCTTGTAGGCATATGGATCTTATTCTATCATTGACAGCATTGTAGTTCAGGACAGATCTTGAAGTGTCTTGTTTGATGATGAATACAACCTCACTTCTCTTTAAGTTGTCATCCCAGCATGATTATCCGGTTTAAAATGGCCCATACCAGTCCATTTTAGCTCATTCATTCCTAAAATGTTGATGTTTATGTTCTCCATTCCCCTTTGTATGATTTCTAATTTTCTTAGATTCATACTATATACATTCCACATTCCAATAATTAATAGATGCGTACAGTTGTTTCTTACCATTTGGAGTTGTGCCACATCAGCGAATGCAGGTCCCAGGAGCTTTACTCCATTCTCATCATTAAAGTTGGCTCTACTTTGAGGAGAGGCTGGGATTTAGCTCTGTCGGTAGAGTGTCATTCTGCAGTCTCTGAGGTCCTGGGATTGATTCCCAGCACCACAAAATGGGAGAAGGACATGGTAATCCACTCCCAAGGCAATCCTGAAACAGCCATTGAAAACCCTATGAGGGTCGCTATGAGTCGGACACGACTTGACGATACCTAACAACAACAACTACTACTTTGAAGGAGCAACTCTTCTCCCGTCATTTTTGGAATGTCTTCCAGCCTGAGCAGCTCATTTTCTGGCATTATATTTGACAGTGCTTCTCTGCTATTTAGCCTGCAGCTGTAGCCCTGTGGCATCTGATCCTGTCAGATCTTGGAAGCTAAGCAGGGTCGGGCCTGGTTAGTACCTGGATGGGAGACAGCCTGGGAACACCAGAAGCTGCAGGCTTGGGAGAAGGACCTGGCAACCCCCTCCCAAAAATCAACCTGCCATTGAAAACCCTATGAACAGCAGAGAAGCACTGACAATAGTGTTTCCCCTGTTGTACAGAGGGTTGCTATGAGTTGGATACCGACTTAATGGCACCTAACAACAACAACAATCTCTGCTATTTATAGGGTTTTCAATGGGTAATTGTTTCAGAAGTGGGCTGTAGGGTCATTCTGCCTTGTCTGTCTTAGATGGAAAGCTCACTGAAACCTGTCCTTCATGGGTGGCCTTGCTAGTGTCTGAAATACCAATGACATAGCTTTCAGCATCACAGCAACATGCAAGCCTCCACAGTAACAATAACAAAGGCTTTTACTCTGGTTTTGATATTCAAATACACTGTCAAAATTTCAATAGAAAAATGAATTCTGAATAGGAAATAGCAGTTAAAAGCTATTAAAATCACAATCTAGATAAAAGTGTGGGTTGCTTTTACTTGAGATTTTTACATTCATTTTATTTTGGCTAATTATTTTAAAATGTATAGATTATTATGCATTGCCTCATCACATCATTTCATCACTCATGATAAAATTTGTGCAGCACCACAGCCGTTAACTGCTATTTTCCTCACCATATTGACTCCCCTGTCAACCCAAATCAAGAGATCCAGGTCAATTTAGATTTCAGGGTTCATAGGAGGATGTCTGATGATCCTCCAAATAGGTCCACATCCTAATCCTTTGAATCTGTGACTAAAGTGCCCTAGATGGCAGGAAAGACTTTGCAGATAGGATTAAAATGGGGGTTTTGATATGGGAAGATTAGGCTGGATTATCTGTTTGCATATGATATAATCACAAAGGTCTTTATAAGAAGGAGCCAATGGGGATAGAGTCAGCAAGGAGAATGTCATGATGTCATGCTGGCTTTAAAGATGGAGTAAGGATCCTCAAGCCAAGCAGTGCAGGTGGTATCTGCAAGCTGGTAAAGACAGAGACTCATCAGAGATTTTTTTGCATTGGAAATACTTCAGGATTATTAGGAAAGGCTTTCAAAAGCTGTAGAAATAATGGTCTTGTCTCATTACCTTTTTTTTTTTTTTTTTTTTTTTTTTTTTTTGCGGTACTGGGGGTTGAACCTAGGGCCTCGCGCCTGCATGCTCTGCAAGTGCTGGACCACTGAGCTGCACCTCAGCCCATTTTTTTTACTTCTTGAGACAGGGTCTCGCTAAATTACGCAGACTGCCTCTGGTCTCGAACTTGCGATCCTCCCGCCTCTGCCTCCCGAGCCGCTGGGATTACAGGCGTGCACCACCACGCCTGGCTTGTCTCATTATTTTGTAATACAAGATGAACTTTCAGTTCCTTGAATGAGATGATCATGCCATTTACATTCATTAGAATAAGATCATTTGTGAACACAAAATTCCTTATACCTTTGTCATCGATCAGAAAAAAAGATCACTGAGCCGGGCCTGGTGGTCCACGCCTGTAATCCCACGAGGCCCTGGGTTCAACCCCCAGTACTGAAAAAAAAAATAGAAAAAGAAAAAAGAAAAAAAAGATCACTTTATTTATTGTTTCTTAAGATCAAGAAGTAACCAACAACCCCCACAGTCATGAGACTGAAAAGGAGGCACACACATGTTAAATCCCAAAACTTTAGGAGGTCACTAATGTTAGTGTGATCATCCATGTTCTTCAGTGCTGAAAGGGATGCTAATAATCTTGGTTAACAAAATATTAAAATAAACTATGTGATACTCATGATAAAAGGTTATTTAACACAGTGGATACTTCAAGGACTGGTAAACTGGATTCTAGGTAATATGCAAACCATATGTTGTATAAGAGACATCAAGTTAATCTGTAATAGAATAATCAAGGATCAAGCAATGTTATTTTGTGCATCTCCTGTCTTCCAAGATTAAAACTGGTACAAAAGATGATGACATCTACAACACATCTTAGTTCCTTCTCCCTCCTCAGATAAAATGGTCTCTAAGATAAATGGTCCCCACGTGTTTGTTAGTTTGTCATGTGGTAGGGGCTCGCATGTTGCTGTGACACTAAAAGCTATGTCACCTGTATCTCAGATACTAGTAGGACCACCCATAGTGGATAGGTTTCCACTGAGCTCCCAGACTAAGACAAACTAGGAAGAACTGTTGGCTCACTCCTGAAACAATTAGCCATTGAAAACCCCATAAATAGGTGAGAAGCATTGTCAAATAGTGCTGCAGAATGAGCCCTCTAGGCTGGAAGACATTAAAAAGATGACTGGGGAAGAGGTGCCTCCTTAAAGCCTAGTTGAACTTAATGATAATAAATGAGTAAAGCTCCTGGGATCTCCATTCGCTGATATGGCTCAACTCAAAGTGATAAGAAACATGGTGACTGCAACAACGGGGCTCAGACATAAAAAGATCATGTGTATGGCACAGTGTTGGATAGCGTTTTGAACTGTTGTATATAGGGTTGCTATGAGTTGGATCCATTTGGGTGACACCTAACAACAACAAGAGAAATGGTTTGAACACACTGGCCATACGAAATGTTATTTCATGTACATGATAGCAGAGTTTTTTTCACTGCTCATGTGTGATGTGAATCAAGACAAGGTGTCAAAATGTTCTTGAGGATATTATTCTGTAAGAAAGAGATCTAGAAGATGACCTTTGGCACTAAAAAAAAGTATGCAAAAAGAAAATATATATTACTTTAAGACACTAATTTATAATATCAAAATGGATATCAGAGATTTAGATATATTTATCATGAGTGTGCCTGGTGCAGTGTGTCAGGTAGTGTTCATTCTGTTGTACATATAGTCACTATGAGTTGGACCCAATTTGATGGCACCTAACAACAACATCATGAGGGGGATGTTACATTTAGAAATACTAAGAGCTATACTTTTGCACAATATCTTTCACTGCTTCGACACAGCCCTGCATACGGCTGCCCACACTTGCAACATGCTTCGCTTCAGAGTGGGATGATGAGGTACAAATTCTTGACCCTTGATGGAATTATGGTCTAAAGTTTTTGGCATGCGTAACAAAGATTTGAGAAGATTAGTCCAAAGTCAAGGCAATGATTTGTACAGATTGAGAAAAGAAGTCAAGAACACAGGGGAAGAGGATCCAAAGTGGAGTGAGAGCTTCAGGATGTTGCATGTCACCCCCATTCCCAGGCTCACTTCTGGGAGAGTGTGAGGGTGGAGGGCCACAGGGTTCCCAGACTTGATGGGAATTCAAGTGCACAAAGACAAGTGCGTCTCCTCTCCTGGCTGTACCCTGGGGAAGTTCCCATGGTGTAATTTGATTCTGAAACAGACAGAAAGGAGATTTTGACAGAGATCCTACATTTCTCCCCAGCCCACCCACACGAGAACTCCATGCGGGGCAGCATCAGTGCCATGTCTTCCTGTCAGTGTGACCTCAGGTGGACGCAGAGCCCTGTTGGCCTGAAGGGATCTTAGCACTGAGGAGAAGTGGTTGTGGCTTTGTAGGGAGAGAATATGAAGTGCTTTTGTCTCTACTCAGTTCAAAAAACAAACACATTTCTGGTTCTAGTCTAGGACAAAAGGAAAGAACCACTTTTCATGAAAGAACAGCCTGGCTATGCAGGAGTTGTACCTTAGAGTGAAAAATTTTTAATTATGAAACTCTTACACTACTGCTAATCTTACATATTTTCTAAAAGACATTTTTAGGTGGGCACCTAAAAACAAAACAAAACAAGAAAAAACTTTGCAGAATTTCTTGTGAATTACAGTGATCAGGAATTATGTTGGAAAAAAATCTACCTGATGAAAGAGAAATACAATTTCATTAGACATAACAGATACCAACTCTTGGATTGCAAGCTTCACATACAAAAATGGATTGAGGAAGGTAGATAGGTTCTGAGAAGAGACTGAAGGAAGACTTCTCAAGTCAAAGTAAAACAAAGCATAACCGCAAAAACAGAGCTGTTCAATCCAGATGAGAAATGGAAGAAATATCATTTTTTAAAGTTGTGCTTAAATATCATTTCATATTTATGTATTCTAGATTGAACATTATTGAGAATATTTGGGCAAATAAGATAAAATTGGTTTAATTCAAACTCTAGGCTTTATAGAAAAAGACTTGCATAAGACATTAAAGGAAGATTTAAAAGTGTTTCTTGAGCTTCTATAAAAACATTATATTTATTCAGAGGATGATTAAAAGTATATTTCTGCAGAATATCTGGGTCAAGTAGAAATAGAATCTTTTTCTACTTTTTACGAAAACATTTCCACACAAATCAGAACATAGAGTGAGTAATCAATTACCCAAATGGAAAACATATGTTACATATACACTTAATACATGTTCTTTTTGTTAGGTACCAACAAGTTGAATCTGGCTCATAGAGACCCTGTGTAGAACAAAATGAAACACTACCCAATTCTGTGTAAGGCAGAAGATCTTTTCTTGTGTTTAAACCATTGTTGCTGCCACTGTATCAATCCATCTAGTTGAGGGTTTTCCTTTTGTCGTTGACCCATCACTCTCCCAAAAAATGATGTCCTTCACCAGGGACAGGTCCCTCCTGACAACGTGTCCAAAATACTGATGCTGCAGTCTAGCCATCCTTGCTTCCAAGGAGCACTCTGGTTGCACTTCTTCTAGGACAGATATATTGGTTCTTTTGGCAGTCCATGGTATATTCAACATTCATCTCCAGCACTGTAATTCAAAAGCATCAATTCTTTTCCTGTTTCCCGTATTCAGCTTTCACAAACATCTGATGCAACTGAAGATTCCATGGCATGAGTCAGGCATACTTTTGTCTTCAACGTGGCATCTTTACTTCTTAATGCTTTAAAGAGGTATTTTGCAATAGCTTTTCCTAATGCAATGTCTTTTGATTTCTTTACTGTTGCTTCCATGAGTGTTGATTGATATTGTTATTAGGTGTCATCGAGTCATGTCTGACTCATAGCAACCCTCATAGGATTTTCAATAGCTGGTTGTTTGAGAGTGGATTGCCACGTCCTTTTCCCATTTTTGTGGTGCTGGGAATCAAACCTGGGACCTCAGATACTGTAGGGCGGTGCTCTACCAACTGAGCTAATCCCAGCCCATGTTGATTGTAGAACCAAGTAAAGCAAAATCTTGGACAGCCCCAATCTTTTCTCCATTTGTCATGAAGTTGTGTGGTGACCTAGGTGTAAGGAGTTTTGTTTTATTGATATTGAGGTGCAATCTGTACTGGAAGCTGTATCCGTTGACATTCATCAGGAAATGTTTCAAATTCTCTTGTCATTAGGCAAGTAGAGTTGTGTCATGTACATACATAACACAGGTTGATAATGAATTTGCCTCCAATCCTTATGCCACATTCTTCATAAAGTCCAGCTTCTCAGATTATTTGTTCAGCATAGAGATTGAAGAGGTATCCAGCCCTGATGCACACCTTTCTTAACTTTTTTGTTAAACTAGTCAGTGTTTCCTTGTTCTTTTTGAATGACTGCCTCCTGGTTCTTGGGCAGATGCATCATGAGGACAACTAAGTGCTCTGGTATTTCCATATATAATACGTGTGTGTGTGTGTGTGTGTGTGTGTGTGTGCCTGAAAATACCAGACTAGAGTTCTGACTTTCAATGAAAGAGGACCATACAAGTAAGATGGATTGAACTTGTCTCAATCAATGCAATCATCTTATTGTGATAAAGATCTAAGTCTGAATTTATTCACTGGTATAGTCCAGTTCTATTATTCTCCCAGAAACACCAAGAAGCCAGATAACAAGAATTTGACACTTGTGGGAAAATGAAAGTCAGTTTGACTCCAGCTTTCATATAATGTCTACAGCCCAGGTGCACTAGTACAGTGTGATAGGTTGCCAAGGAACCAAAGAAACTACCCAGAGGTAGCATGGAGTTTGAAATGCTTATTGAAACTTATTGTTAGGGGAGGCAAACTTACTGTAGGGAAGATGAATGAGGAGAAACATGTAGAGACCAACAATGTTGCTTGGAAGGTTCAGAGGTCTTTGTACTGCATATATTCTGCAAAAGGAGAGACATTTTGTAGAGCAGAAAATATAGTGCATTGGCATCATTAGCTTGCTTTTTCTTTGTAATGACCAGCATTTCAAGGAATAGATGAGTGAGCATATGTGCAAGAAAGCAATGTTTCTTTATAGATAATACTAGTTTGCTTAATTCCAAGTCTTCATGTGGGGAATCAATGTTCTTTCAGAGAACATTTATTGGGACATTCTTGTCTCAGCCTACCTTTATTATCCTTTTTTACTTGGTGAGAAACTTGGGAACAGGAAAGGTCATTTCAGAGACACGGACTTTGATATCCTCCTTTTCTCAGGCATCATACAAGTGTTTGCATTTCCAAGGAGTTATCCTGATGGAAGGAAGTGTTTTCTGTTTCTAGGAAAGTCATTATTGCCCATATAACTATGACAATAAAGCCAAATATTTACTTATTTCAAATCTCTACTCAAACTTCCTATTATCAATAGGGCAAGCCATGTTTCTAGAAACAAATTTAATGCAGGTAGTACCAGGCCTAGAAGGTAAAAAGCAACAAAATGTGGAAAGGTATACCATATTCATGGATTGAAGGACTCATTATTGACTTATATTGCTAAGATGTCAGTTTTTCAAAAACTGAGTTCAAGGTAAATATAATCTCAGTAAAATCCTAATAGGATTTATTTTTTAAAATATGACAAGATAAAATTTATATGTAAAAATCATGCTGGCACAAAAACTTCTACATGAGTGTGTATATAATCATGTCTCATAACTGATGAGATAGGACAGAAACAGAATGATCTTCAACTGTTAAATTCATTAACAAATTATTATTTACCATAGTACAGAATATAATAAAATAGAAAATATAAATATGTATGCCTACAAGTCAATGAAGCCAAACACAAATGGTGCAGACCCTATGACTTTTTTCATGAAACTCTAAAAAAGAATGAAATTATATCAAAAGGAAGAAATCAATGATTGACTAGGGCCAAGGATCAGGAGAGAAAATGAACTAATGCAACAAGGAATAGTACATTTTAGGGCTAAGGAATTGCTGATTTGGTGATTTGGCGGTGGTTCCATGACTATCCAAATGTATCATACTGGATCAAAAATATTAGAATTCTATTGTATCCAAATATTAATCAATGAAAGTAACTTAGAGGAAAATAATGTATATGACTATAAGTATATAAATATGATATATACTATTTTCATTGATGTTCTGTATTTATGTGTAATAACATGCATATTATTAATATATGAAATGTAAATAAAGCAGAAACTCCATGAATGTAGCAGTTTTGTTTTGATTTCACTTGAAAGAATGATGTTCTGCTACATTAATGATGTTAAATTGATGGGAACAGATCAGAATATATTTTTGTTTTACATGAATTGAGCTTACATGTATCGTGTATATGATGGAATTAGATTTGTATGTTCACCCACTTCTCAAGAACATCTTTAACTTCCAAAAAGTAGCTTTATTATTTTGGTTCCCATTGCCAGAGAAATTAAAATGTTCTATTGTCCTTATCACACATGAATTTCTATTATGCAAAAGAAAGACTAAGAAATTTAAGAAAACAGGATAACTTAAATGGCACAAAATGAATCCAGAGCAGTTATAAGAGGGAGAAAGTAACATCTGGCCATAGAAAGAAAGAACTGAATGTCACTGAGTAATAGGCTAATTGATGATGTGCATGGTTTGGTGAATTTATAACCTTTTCAATGTTCTTACCTATCAGGACCACCTCATGTCAACAGTTAGTCAACAGTGCTAACATATTTGGAAATGGAGTTATTTCTATTCTTCTTGACACTCATCCACTTTCAGATCTTTCTGTGGACATCAAAAGTCATGGTTGTCAAAGTGCAAAATTTTCATCTGTTGCCCCTTTTCTCTGTATACATTTTTTGGCCCAGACTCCATTCGTGGGATATGACAGTGAGTACATGATTTCTTATTTCCACCACTGGACTTAAGATAATTGATATACCAAGCTTATAACCCTATTTCTCTTCTTTGAACATTTTTCTGAAATCTTAAAAGTGTAAGTAAAAAAAAAAAACATTCCCTTAATCCTTTTTTTATAAAAAGCAAGATATAATTAATTCCTTTAAATACGACTTAGTACTTCCCAGAAAATAACAGAAAATTAAACAGCAGAAGAAATGTTACTCAGAACATATAATTTCTTTCTTTAAAGTATTTGTAAATAGTCTGTTGTATTTTAAAAAGAACAAAGAGTCAAGATATTTTTAGTAGCTGAGGATTTTTAGGTTGTTTTTTGGTTCATGCTTCAGTATAATGCCTATGTAAAAGAACTGTTGAAAAAATGGTCTGTTTTCTCAATATTATTATAATATAATTTCATAATCATTTATAATTGTTGAATTGTACAAAGATTTACTTTTCCTTATTTGCTTACTAATAACATTTCATTCAAATTATTAATTCTTTTAAAAACTGCCAAATTTTAGTGAAATGAAAAACCATTGCCATTTTACAACTAAGATGCTAAATTCTTTCTTGAAATCTGATGATCTTTCTCTCATATCAGAAACTGAGAATATTTTCCCCAACTTCTTAAGAAATTTTGTAGAACATAGTGAATCTTACCTGTTAAACTAAAGCTATTAGTGATTTTACTTTTACTTTTCTGAGCCATATTACCCACCTCGTTTTGCCTGTTTCCAGTCATGTGAACCCAGAGGACAGAGGTGCATGCTGTAATCCCAGAGACTTGGGGACTGAGGCAGAAGAATCGCAAGTTCAAAACCAGAGGCAGCTTGTATAACTGAATGAGACCCTGTCTCAAGATAAATAATAATAACAAAAAGGGGCTGAGGGTCCAGCTACATGGTAAAGAGCTTGCAAAGTATGTGCAAATCTCTGGGTTTAGCCCCAGTACCAGGAGAAAGAGGGGGAAGCAAAACTCAGATGCAGTAGCAGTAATACAGACATAGAATAATGTTTTGATATTGTCTGTGCCTGTTTCTACATCCTGAATACAATATCATGATTCCTTGAACAGCTTAACCCTCAATAAGTCTCTTATGAGTATTCATGTATGAATACTTTTGATCTGAACCAGCAATATTCAGGGTCCTCAGGAGATAGAAACTCCCTGATGGACCCCTGCTGTGCACCTCAGTTGACAGACTGAATTCAATTTTAACAAAATGTAACACTGTCTTGGATCCTATCAATGTTTACAGATGCACTTCATGTACTTAAATAGATAACTTTGCAAAATTTAAAAAGTCACATAACTAGTAGTCCTACGAAGTTATTCGACGTATTTAGATGACAAATTCAGACAAAACTCTCCTTCCCAGGAATACGTAATGTATTTAAAAACTCCGGGGATGCCTACTGTCAGAAAGAACTTGGAAAAGGAGAGACAACACTGTAAACTCAAGGGTCAGGAAGAACACCTTACACCAGTTCCTGAGGGCATAGACAATACCGTAAGATGAAGAAGTGAGCATTTTCTATGGTTGTACTGAAATAGCTTTTTAAAAATGATACCATTTAATAATAACATATTTTTACTTACTAGTATTACTAGTCAATATTCTAGTACCAACATTCATTTGGTGTCTTTAGATACTTCTGTGTTGATTATCTTTTATTTTGAACATATGTGCTAAGAAATTTAATGTGTGATCTTGATGAGATTAGAAATTGAATGAACCCTACTTAAAATAACTGCATCAAAAATCGACATCAGTTCTTGTCCTCTGCATGCATGCAAGCTGAGAGAATGATTATATATAATCATATATATCAATAAATCCTTTACAGATTATATATATATATATATACTTTTTCTCCCAGAGTCTCTGAAAATTTAATATAATGCAAAGAAATTTTTACAGAATCAACTAATACATAGGGAAAAATATTTTTCCTTCCGTTTTGCTAAAGGCTAAAATTACAAATAATCATCACGTCTTAAAATTTAATTACCAGAAGTGATGTCAGAGTTTCACTCCCTTGACAAAATGTTTTCTAGGGTTCATTTTGGAACTCTAGTGTCTTTATCTCTAAGAAACAAAGAAAAACGTCAGAAATTTTGCCATGAACATGGTTGAGGGCTTCAGGTAGGCAGGATTAAGCATGACTTGCAGGGGATTTTCAGTCAGATAATGAGCCTCTGTTCCAATGTTCTGCATAAATATTTGCAGACGTCACATCTCATTCTCACTGTTCTTAATGAATCATCTTGCGTGGCGTTTGGATAGAACATAATAAATTATAGGGTATGGATTTGGCCAACAAAACATTGCCTTTACTTATTTTAAGACACCATCATTAGTAGATCCTTCTGAATGTTATTTATCCACCGCCCACAGCTGAATCCTTAATCACTGCATTTTCCTTTGCTGGCTCTTGGAATGAGAAAAAAATAAAGTCAATCTGAGGTCTGCCAAGAATGTTCTTCTGCCATGAGGTATTTGCCACTTTCCCCTTTCATGCATATTTTTGGTTATCGCTGCCCTCCACAAACAAAATTTTCATTTCATTCTCATTTTCTATTTGCTGAGTTCCACTATGTACTTGGATGCTTACAACAATAGTAGATGATATTCTGTCTGAGACCTTGGAGCCTAGGTATGATAAATGCATTTTTCACATCACTGCCAGATTCACATGGGCAAAGGTAAAAATAAATGTTGTTCTTTCTCGGAGAGATGTGGGACAGTTTATTTAAATTCCCCCCCAACCCTGCATGTGCATTTTGGCTTGTCCATGCTGGTTTATTCCTCCTAGTCAGAGGGTCCAAAGGACAAAGGTAAGCTAACTCCAGGCATCCAAAGCTAACTTTAACAACAGTACCAGTCATGTGATTACACATCCCCTCATGGAAATGTTTTCAACACTTGTGACCCCCCCCCACACACAGAGACAGGGGCATTTAGGCTCTTATTCTTCATTGGAAGAAGTAATCATATAATTTTAGCAGTACCCAGCAGATTTCCACACAAATACGTACCTCTGATGGTTGAAATTTTTCTTCATGTGGCACTTGTTCTGCAAGTGCCCAGAACTTGCCATGGATCACGTCACCTGATCTGCACAGCTGGGGTGACTTTCTCCAGTGTTTGAAACCCCTGCCCCTTCACTCCCTTTCTTTGACAGTTGACTGTGTTTGCTGGGGTATTTGATTACTCGCCTTTCCTTTAGACTTTTATGCAGAAACCCCTACCTATTAAATTATGGTTCATTATGACTCTGTGGCCAGCTTTATAGACACTTAAAAAACATAGATATTTCTATAATTTCTTTAAGTGTTTTCAAATTCTCTTAGCATGTGGCATACCACAAAGTGCTGGGAACTGCTCTCTGAGCTAATTTGCTAGATCTTTTCAGAGTAGAAGATCTGTAAAAGAAATAGGCAAGAAGCCTTTGTCTTAAACAAACAAAATGAAACAAACAAACAAACAAAAAAAGCATTGCCTAGGAGATGTTTCCATGTTAAACAGAAATGAAGCTGGGCATGGGGGTGCACACTGTGATCCAGGCACTCAGGCAGTGGCGAAGGAGCAGGAGTCCCCGGCCAGCCTGAGCTACATAGCCAAACCTGTCTTAAGAAAACAAACAAACAGCAAAAGAAACAACAAAACAAAGATAAACAGACAGACAAAAACCATAAATGATTAAGAGCAGGTGAGGGGATTTAGTGAAATGTTCCCAGGTAGTCTTTCGGCAGACAAATTTGACTGCTCTCTGATACACCTTACACAGAATCATGGAATAAGGCCCCTTTGCACAGAACAATCTATTGTCTTGATATAAGAATTGGGGTCTGAAGCTCGTGCTAGATTTTGTGAATAAGTGACGAGAAACGAACCTCCCAGCACACCACCTTCACCGCCTTCCCCAATCTCTTGCAGTGTATCTCCTTTTTTCTTTCTTTCCCTACTTTATCTTAATGTTTGAGCCCCCTAAAAGCAGGTTTCTTTGTGGTTTTTCTTTATTTTGAGCTTGCCTATACAGTAGGAACAATTTTTAGTGTATGTGATTTGATAACCATAAATTTTTAATGTGGGAAGATTTATAGTTGTTTGCTTTGCCTTACTGATTCATTTCAAAGTTTTACTCTGATTTCGTGTTATTGTTTTTAGTTTAAACTATCACATTCTTCACTGGGGAACTGAAACCAAGCAGTTATTATTTTGTTTATTGGATTTATTAATGTCATTCCACTCTCCACAGTGGATTTGAGCTAATTTACAGCAAAAATTATGTCCATGCATATTGATGTATCACCAATTAAATGAATGCTGAAATGCTCATCATAGAAAGAAGGAGAAACTAACTATGCTCCAAGTAAAGGTTAATAGAGTTGCCCTGGTAAATATGTTATGTGCTCTACGATTCCAGATAGATGAAAGTGGAAAGAGCCACAAACATAAGCACAAGCATCAAGCACCACATTTATTTCTTTGGAAACACATTCACGTTTTTCTGGCTGCACTTGACATTGTCACAGATGCCATTAGATGACGCAATGGGCAACGGGCAGTGTACCAAACTACGTAATAAATTAGCAGAGTAATCTAGCAAAGAGTGTGGAGCATTCTCCCAGACAGATGCGGTCTCTAATCCAAACAATTAATTCACTTGCTTTTAAGCACTGGGCTAATTTCTTGGCCATTGAGACTCTGAGTTTCTTTCCTGGTGAAGTGAGGGTAACATCATTCCTATTCCTGAATGCTCAATAATGAGGGTGAAGGTGGTGCACAAGTGCTACCTCAAGCTCTGTGTAGTTCTGTCACTCTAGCAGGCAGAGCCAAGACCCTCTGTGAGCAGTGGGCAGAGGATCCCACTGGCTGTCAGGGTCATGATACAGAACATTGGGTTATATCAAAGCAGATGCCTTGAGATAGCTCTGAATTTTCTTGGGCCAGCTGCAGTGTGTGCAAGTAGTTAAGCTGGGCCTAAAATTAGAGATCAAATGCACAACTGAATTTGAAGAACACAGTGCAAAAACACCATACTGGATGGAGATATAATGTCAATTAGAGGGAAGGAAACCTGAATATATATAATGGATGGGATGGTAAGCAGTAGCTCTACCTCATCACAAGTCTGTGTTAGATCCATTCCTGGACTCTCAGTCCCCTACCTGTGTTCCTCCAATGTCAATTTCTTTTTACTTGTGGATAAAAAACTGTCTATCCTCTGATCTAATCCCATACTCTTTCAACAGTTTTAGAGGGCTACAAAATCAGATGTGGATTAGAATCATGTGGACCGGAGTTGTGGTCAACAGCTTGTTCGAGAGTCTGTGACCAGGAATCTAATCTGCATGCAATCCTTTTCCACCTGTGATTTTGTAGCCCTCTAACCCTGCGGGAAGTTGCAGATTAGATTTGAGGATGTACAGAATTAGTTTGAATGAAAAGCAAAAGGGATTTGCAGAGGTTGTTTACTTTCACAACTTTACGGTAGAGAGAAAATCCTGGATGATCCGCTGGGCTCTGTCCCATCACAGCGATGGTGAGCAAGAAATGAGGACCTCAGTCCTCCACCCACAAGGGACTGGGTTCTGTCAACAACCGGAACGAGTGTGGAAACAGATCCTTGCCAGAGCCTCAGAAGGAATGCTTTCCTGCCACCTTAGTTTGGCCTCCTGAGCCTTTCAGCAGATGATGTTACTGAGTTTTACTGGGTTGAGATGTGTGTGACCTACGGAGCACTGAGATGAA
Source organism: Pedetes capensis (assembly GCA_007922755.1). NCBI lineage: Eukaryota > Metazoa > Chordata > Mammalia > Rodentia > Pedetidae > Pedetes > Pedetes capensis. Next base: position 12,972 of record VMDO01020464.1, on the reverse strand, counting down.
GCAGTGGTCTGGCTGTTTAAGCTCCTGAGTCTGTGGTTATGTCTTAGGAGACCAATGGAAAACAACTACACCCCACTCAAATACCTTATGCTCCATGGGAGGAAAAACTAGGTCAAAAATAGAGGAAAAAAAGAAAAAGAAAAAGAAATGCATTGTCTCATACAAGTTTAGTTCCTGTTCAATGCTCCATTATATTCACATAGAAAAATATGTCTAATTTGACTTACATCAATGTAAATAGAAGGGAGAATTTCCAGAAGAAATTGGTATCTCATTGAAAATAATTACAGACTCAAATGTTGGCTAAAATTTTCCAGTATTTTTTAAAATTAATACATAAGGGTAACTCTATATGGTGATAGGAAGGGAAACCAAGAAGTAACATGGGCAGAATCTTTTATTGGTAAAGGATGTTGTTCTCCAGAGAAAGATTTCGTACAATCAAAGTGTCACAAAAAAGGATACTAAAATTTATATATTATATATTTAAATATTCCAGAGGCCTCATAACTTCATATGCAATAAACAGTAAACACAGTAGTTTCTCAGAAGTGAATTAAATGTTGCATAGCCTATAACTGCCAAAATCTCTCAAAGTTTAAAATATAAGATGAAGTCATTCAGTGCACATTTCTAGATACTCAATGTGAAATAAAAAGAGGAAAAAATATGTTCCTAAAATAAATATAGCTTAAATAGTATATAAAAAAGCAACCTACTTTCTGACATTTCATCATTTAAGGGGTATTTTAAATAAAATATTTGTTATAAGCATGTAAATATTTCTGAATCTCTTGCTTATATTCAAAAGTAATTATCATTTTCTAACAAAGGCAAGACATTACCTTGTTTACTATACAGCCATGGTAGTAACTTTGATAATAATACCTAACTCCACAGAAGTAGTTTAAAAAAGTAATACAGAAATCTGATTTTCAGCAACTCTTTCTATGAGATTGCTTTTGTATGCACTGAGATTACCTTTATGTATTCTAAAATTTTATTGATATAGTCATACTACCAAGGAACGTGTATAAAAAAGTTATGTGCATTATAATTCTGATGCTTGTACAGAAAATGGGGAAATAGTTTGATCACTAGTACATGTCAATAGAAAATATACACTCAAAAAGTTGTGGATTTTTGTTCTACTCTTTTGTTATGGGAAAGGGGTGTTGGTGGGGACCAAGCCCAGGCCTTCATCATACTGAGCCCCCTCTACCATTGAGCTGCCTACCCACCCCCAAAATATTTTTAAAAAGCTACATTGCTTTGAGGGTATGTAGGCTGGGATTTAGCTCAGTTGGTAGAGTGCTTCTCTGTAGTCTCTGAGGTCCTGAGTTCAATTCCCAGCACTGCAAAAATGGGAGAAGGACCTAGCAATCCACTCCCAAGGCAATCCCCAAAACAGTCTGCTATTGAAAACCCTATGAGGGTCGCTATGAGTCGGAATCCGACTCAACAGCACCTAACAACAACAACAATAACAATTTTAATTGAGGTTCTCTATTTCCAATTCTTTCTTTTTACTGGTTTTATTTTGGCAATATGAATACAAAAAAATCAAATATTACTAGCAATTACACTCTTTGGAATCTACACTACGGCCATAACAATATCATTTGTAATGATACATGCTGTTCAAAGAGCGCACATTTTGGAACACAGGATGGTAAAGCCACTGCACCATGGGAAGAAATGAGGAACAGACCTGGGAGGAGGCAGTGCATTATAGTCACAGATACAGGGATGCCAAATGCCACCCGAGGATACGGGAAAACACGAGGGAGATGAGGATGCAAAAGACAGGAACAAGAGGAGGGCTCGGGCCATGGCATACAGGGTTTCCTCAGAAAGGCAAGGCGGGCAGGATAAATATTTATCAGTCAGCTTGTTGTGCTGTGGGGGCTTATGTGTTGCTGTGATGCTGAGAGCTGTCACTGATATTTCAGACACCAGCAGGGTCACCCATGGTGGATGGGTTTCAGCTGAGCTTCCAGATTAAGACAGACTAGGGAGAAGGACCCAGCAGGCCACTCTAGAAACGATCAGCCATTGAAAGCACTAGGGATAGCAGAGAAGCACTGTCAAATACATTGTTGTTTTTGTTAGGTGCCGTTGAGTTGGGTCTGACTCATAGTGACCCTATGTACAACAGAAGGAAACACTGCCCGACACTCTGTCATGCAGTGCACTATGTCAGTGCTTCTCTGCTCTTCATAGGATTTTCAATGGCTGATTGTTTCAATATTGCTTCAGGATGAATTGCCACGTCCTTCTCCAGATTTTTTGGTAATGAAGATCAAACCCAGGGCATCAAAGAATGCAGAGCAACACTCTACCAACTGAGCGGAACCCCAGCCCCACTGTCAAATATAGTGCCAGAAAATTGGACCCTCCCCATGCTGGAAGGCATTCAAGAAACAATTGGGGAAGATTTGTCTCCTCAAAGTAGAGTCAACCTTAATAACGAGAATGGAGTAAAGCCCCTGGGACCTCCATTTGCTGATGTCATATGACTCAAAATGAGAAGAATCATAGTGGCTTCAAAGATGGGCTCAAATATGAAATGGTCATGTGCATGGTATAGTGCTGCGTAGTGTTTCCTTCTGTTTCCTTCTGTTATATGTAGGGCTGCTGTGAGTTGGATCCCACTCAACAGCACCTAGCAACAACAAAGTTTGAATAATTTTGGTGGGTCTTAGGTATAGGTGAAGATCTTGAATATCATGTGTCTGAAACATAGACGAACACATAAGTGTCTTTCCACAGTGTCAGAATTTATTGAATAACAGTCAATTCACAAGCTCCACCTTTTTCTTTGGCATTAATTTACCATGTGTTGCTGATTTCACTTGATAGTCAACCACCATCAGCAATCACAGGTTTTTTTATTCCAATCTTAATTACAATACTAATTCTCATGTCACAGATTACACTTCACACAGTTATGTCTATGTGTGTGTGTGAGTGTGTTAAAGAATGGCAACTAAAGGGTTAAACAGGCTATAAGATCCAAAGATGCCTTACTGAAGGCAAGAGCAGGAAGCTACTGCAGAGTGAAGAGTCACTTCCAGTCGTTAGATACCTATCAATCCAGCCAGGGAGCTATTGGAGACACAGAATCGATGTCCAGGCAAAGAACTGAGGAGATGCAAGTCCAGCTCAAGGTGAGGCACAGGGCCATCAATTTAAGTAGCCACACCAAGCAGGAAGGTGAGCTGAGCTGAGCTGAAGCCCTAGGGACAGAGCCAGAAGCTCATCACTACCCCTCAGAGGCTCTAATAATGGGTTGGTGGATGCTGCACTGCTCCAATGTGAGGTGTTCCCTCCTTTTATATGACCCAGAGGAGGGAGATGAATCACTCCTTGTTCTGGGGTGTTCTGTAAGTTCATGGTATGCCTCTTCTGCTGCAGTATTGACAGGCCCATGTGTTCATGTGTCCCTGACTTGATTTGATAAGTTCGTAGTTGATAATACTTTATTTGCATAAATAAATTATTATCAGTTTGTGCCTCATGGTTTATTCTGCACAGATGATGGTTTTTATGTGCATAAACAAGACATAGAGTCATCCTGACACTCAATTTATAATCACAGTGGAGCAGACTGCTGTTTTGTAAAACGGAGTCACTCAAGGCAAGACACAGCCTGAAGGCTATTTTATACAGTCTAGAGTGACTTAAGTCTTTATAGGGATGTCTCTAACTGACCCACTGCTGGCCTGAAAGAACATTGCTGCCTGGAGTGCATGCCCCAGATGGAAGCCTTGGTGTCTGTGGGTCTGCAGAATTGGTTAGTTTGTCTCTGAAAGGAGTCATGCTGTGCGAGGCCAGCAAGTCCCCATGCTATCTTTAAATATTGGCTAGTCATAGAAAAGGTGACCAGTCCCCAGATTGGTCACAAAGGAACACAAAGGTGTTTTCCTTTATTAGATGTCAGAGCACAATTATGTACAGAAAACTTGAAAAATATATGCAGTACATGCTTTGAGACAGTTGTTTGTGGTGTAAAATATCTGTAAACAAGCCAAATGTCCAGTATGAATGGATTATTTAAAATGTTATCATCCTTAAAGTAATATTTGGGAAAATTATTCAAAACCTCATGGTCAATATTTCTGTTGTTGTGATTATTGTTTCAGTACCAGTAAACATGATAAAATTCACCTGTAAAAGCTGCGTGAGAACAGCCAGGGAAATCTTGAAAGGAGAACACTGCAGGAAGGCTTGCCATGCTATGTGCTGCAATGTATTCAAATGAACAAGAAGAAGGTCGTACAGAAATAGAACCACTGAGTGCAATGGAGAATCTAGGAGCAATGTCAACAAGTAATCGCAGAGCCTACTATGTGTCAGGTAGCATACTGGTGTTTGGGGTTAGAGAATGGGCAAGTGCAGACAGAGCCTACATAGGGTGCATTTTTTGAGTCTAGGTGCAGTGAAGAATACCAGACACTAATCAAATAATCTCCACAGCAAATACAAATTTGTAATCTTACCAAGAGTGATGTCAGCAATGTACACAGTAATCAAAAACTAATGGGATTTGACTAATCAGAGAGGTAGGAGAGGTCTTGATTCAGTCACTAATAAATTTGACAGTAACATAGAAATGAACAGGGGAAAGAAAAGCAAGAACAAAAGGGAGAGGAAGCTACATGAATGTGAGGCTCTGGGAAGGAGTCGAGAAACGTGAGATTGGAGGAAGACCCATCTACAGTTGGCACACACAGTGAGAAAGAAGAGGTCGAGATGAGCCAGGCTTGGAGTAAAAAGACCATGCTGGTCGTACCAGGTGGATCCTTTACAGACTTTGTCTTTGTTGGAAAAGAAAGAAATATGTGTTCAAAGTTTTATACCAAAGCTGGGAATGACAGTATGAGGTTTGTGCATTGAAAAGATCCCTATATCTAGAATATCCATTGGAGAATATTGAAATGGAGATTTTTTATTATTCTATTTTATTTTATTTTTTATTTTTTTATTTTTTTATTTTTTGCTGTAGGACATGTGAAATGGAACCAAAGCTTTGCAGAGGGTTGGGAGAAGGAGATTCAATCTAAGATAAAAGTGATGACTTGGCAAATAAATTGTGCATCTAGTCAGTGTCCAGGTAAGAAATCAGGTGCCACTCTAAGTATTTGAATCACGTATTTAATAGGAGGAGGATTTGATGCTGCTAAACGCATTGTTGGGACTGGGATTTAGCTCAGTTGGTAGAGTGCTGTGCTGCAGTCTCTGAGGTCCCGAGTTCAATTCCCAGCACTGCAGAAATGGGAGAAGGACCTGGCAATCCACCCCCCAAGGCAATCCCGAAACAGTCAGACATTGAAAACCCTATGAAGGTCGCTATGAGTTGGATACTGACTCGACGCCACCCAACAGCAACAATAACAACAAACACATTGTTAAAGCAGCATAGAGAATGGCAAGGGCTGGAGGGTGCTGTGCTCCTGGATGGAGCCCACAGGCCACCACTCACCATGAGCAGCCGCTGCAACTGCAGGGCTCTGCTGAGCCGTGAATCAGCACCCCGGGCAGGGACAGCTGCTCCTGGTGCTGAGAACAGCTCTAAAGCCATCCAGTCATCAGCCAGCCAATGCTACTACTGCTCTAAGGATAATGAAAGTGAGGTGTTGTTGTTGTTGTTGTTGTTAGGTGCCGTCGAGTCGGTATCCAACTCATAGCGACCCTCATAGGGTTTTCAATGGCTGACTGTTTCGGGATTGCCTTGGGAGTGGATTGCCAGGCCTTTCTCCCATTTTTGTGGTGCTGGGAATTGAACTCGGGACCTCAGAGACTGCAGCGTAGCGCTCTACCAACTGAGCTAAATCCCAGCCCTAAAGATATTTTGCCTATGTTGTTGTTGTTAGGTGCCATGGAGTCGGTATCCGACTCATGGCAACCCTCATAGGATTTTCAATGGCTGTTTCGGGATTGCCTTGGGAGTGGATTGCCAGGTCCTTCTCCCATTTTTGCGGGGATGGGAATTGAACTCAGGCCCTCAGAGTCTGCAGCGCAGTGCTCTACCAACTGAGCTAAATCCCAGCGAAAGTGAGGTAGGAAAACCTAATTAAACCACACCAGGCCCTGGCTCCTTCAAGACTGGGGAGTTCACATTCCTCACTCCCCTGATCAAAGAACAGGACAGCACTTCCTTATCTAGGGAACGCCAGGAGCTCCTCTCTCTAAATACAGAGGCTGCAGTAAATCCCCTCCACATGGACACAGTGCTTGGTGTCTAGAAGTTTTTTCTTTGAAGATTTTGTAGTCAAGGACATCCTGCTTTCTGCTTGGCTTGCTCTGTGACACATGCGGTCTGTTTAAAGTAACCAAAGAGAAACACACAAACCCATTTGTCTACTAGCCTGTAAGCCCTATTTAAGGGACAAGCGAGAATAACTTGGGGAGCACAGCCATTATTAGATGAGAAAGAGATCCTGCTGTTGCTCCACTGGCAATACAGCCCCTCCTCTAATGAATGCTGGTGTTTGGGTGATTCTTTCTCTCTGATGGGGCTTGTTTCCTGCTACAAGGGCAAAAGCATAAAAAGTTCCTCCTGCTCCTACTGCTGGCACCTGTCATACCTACCATGGGCTGAGGCTTTCGGGACATCTTCTGGTCCTAAGAACTTGGTGTGGAGACTTCCCCATCTCTTGCTATGGACACGAATAACTGAAGAACTAGAGAGGACCAGAAAGCCTACAGAAGCATTACTAACACAGGAAACTATGTGTTTGAACATACTGATTTAAAAAAAATTATTAAGTTATATTAAGTTAAAATTTGGATACAAATTTTATTTTAGCAAAGTAATTTTAAAATATGAAATAGCACATAGATATATGATTTTGAGATTTGGGATAGCTTTTGGAACATAGCTTAGAACATGAAAGTCATAGAAGAAAACACAGAGTTTGAACAGACTATAATTCTAAAACAAAACATACAAAAGATCAGATGGGTTACATATAATTAGAATATGTAGAGTAGTGTCTGCAATAAGTAAACATGTTTTTAAGATGTGCAAAGATGATGACCAGACCATTCAGAAGTGAATACATACACAGGCTCTGTGACTAAAACTTAAAAATATAGGTTGTAAAATGTAACACATTTCCCACTGATTGTCAATAATAAAATATATTTACTTTGAAGGAGTAGGAAATTAATTCGGAGAGAGAAAAAATAAATTTGGTAGTGTGTATCACCACAGTAAGTGTATAAAAGCACACGCATATAAGATAAAATAAAAATATTAATATAACAACAATACAGGAGAGAGGAGTAGCATGCAGTCTCAGTCCTCCTGAGGGAAGAACTTGGGATATATAGATGCTGAGCTTGTGTGCTGGAGAGCTTCCAAGTAGTAATACCTTGTTACCTTTTCTCCCTCTGGCCTAGCTGTGTAAACAAACATGTTTTTGTAAAGCCAAATCGCTTTTCTGTCACTCAAACTGGGAAATTGTACTATGAACACCATAGTGGACTAGAGAAAAGACTATATACCCTCTTGCTTTTGGTCTCAGTGACTAACTCTATTCATGTTTATCAATGTCATCGAAGGAAATTATATAAAATAGCCTGTATTTGTTACAGAGCCATACAGAATATTTTTTAAAAATATTGATAAATCCTATTGTTCCCCTACTGTCCCTCCTCCAATGTCTCTCTTTCATTTAAAATAAAGCCTGATGTCCATATGGTGGCTGCAACCCACAGATGATCTGGTCACCTGCCGATTCTAAACTACTCCCTTCCTTTCCCACTCCCAGAACTCTAGACATGTCAATTCTACCGTGTCTAAAATACTGTGAGCTTGCCAAACATGCATCTCATCTCCTTTCCTCTGCCTAGAGAATGACTTCTCTAGCTGGCCATGTAATAGTCTGCTTTATTTAGTCCTGGTCTCTATTGCAATGTTGTTGTTGTTGTTGTTAGGTGCCATCGAGTCGGTATCCAACTCATAGCGACCCTCTGTACAACAGGGGAAACACTATTGTCAGTGCTTCTCTGCTGTTCATAGGGTTTTCAATGGCAGATTGATTTTTGGGAGGGGGTTGCCAGGTCCTTCTCCCATCTATAGCAATATCACCTCAGAAATCATTCCATCATCTAGAGTCAGTGTCACCTCTCACTACTCGGCTGGATTTTGTCTGTAACAATCTTCTCTCACTTAATGCTTTATGTGTTTAAGTGTGTATTTTTGTATGTATGTATGTTTTCATATGCATGCATTAAATTGTCTTTCTTATCCATTAAAATATAAAGTTTTTGAAGGGAGAAAATTTATTGCCTTTATTGGTATAGTATGTCATATACAACAAGGTGTATATACAAAGAGTACTAAAGAAATGTATACAGATTTTGGCACAAAACTTTCATTTTGCTCTTTTAAAAATGTGCTGTGTGCTTTTCCTAATGTGATAGGAACATAATCCAAAATATCATACTACATATTGCTACCATAATTCAATTCAACTTCAAAAAGTCATACATAACATCTCTCAAAATGAGTATACATTTTTGACACCCTCAATACACACACACACATACACACATACACATAAGCACACACATATTATATATGCATATATACCCATTACAAATATGTATGAAATCAATGAAAGTATATAATAATGCTTGCTGTTGTTGCTGTTAGATGCTGTTGAGTCAGGTCCAACTCATAGTGACCCTATGTACAACAGAACAAAACACTCTCTAACACTGTGTCATACCCTGCACTATTGTCAATGCTTTTCTGCTATTCACAGGATTTTCAACGGCTTACTGTTTTGGGAGTGGATTGCCAGGTCCTTCTCCCTAGCCTGCAGCACCTAGTATTCCCAGGTAGTGTCCCATGCATGGACTACCAGCCCGATTCTGCTTAGCTTCCAAGATCAACTAAGATATTGAAAATATCATACTCCAGTGTATATTTGAAATAGTAGGAATTAAGGTGATCTTACTTTTTTTTAACTGACTTTAAATTTCTTTTTTGCAATGATTTTTACTTGAATAACAAAATGTAAAGGGGAAGAAGTGTCATCATTGAAAGAAGCTGTTAGAAATGTTGTTGGGTACTTTCAGGTCACGTCTGATTTACAGAGACCCTATGTTTAACAGAACAAAACACTCCACTATACTGTGCCATGCCTGGCATTATGTCAGTGCTTCTCTGCAATTCATAGGGTTTTCAATGGCTTACTGTTTCGGGAGTGGGTTGCTGGGTCCTTCTCCCATTCTTGCAGTGCTGGGGATAGAACACAAGGCCTCAGCACAGATCACCACTCTATCAACCGAGCTAAGCCGCAGAGTTAGAAATAATAGTGCTTATTAAGTACAAGAGTATCAGATACTATTCTAAGTACTACATATATGGTAACAGATTTCACCTCAACAACTCTGTGAGATACAAAGTATTACTGTTCCCATTTTATAAATATCAAAACTGATTCATAGGAAGGTTAAGCAAGGTGTTTTATCAGTAAACAAGGTGGAAAGTTGGGCTGTGACTCTCAGAGGACTATATTTACTATATATGACTATTACCATGCAGCGTTCACAAACCAGCAGAGTTTGAAAGACAGACCTTTGCACAGATGTGTTCATATTAACATAGAGCATTACAAGTAAGTGGCTTTCTGTCAGCTTCTCTCACTGTACTACCACATTTGCCCTGGCATTCTCAAGTTTGGTGGTTGAGCTTTCAGATTATTTCTGCTAGTAGCATGCAAACATCCCATAATGACTTTATGGGTTTAGAATTTGTCCCAGGTGGGTGTTTTGACAGTCTTAATGTTAATTACATGAAATATGTTATCTTCAGCTGCTTTTATATGCATGACTATGCATTGTTCTTCCAATCATAAAGGAAAAGGCCAAAGAGACTGATTCACATGGACAATTGTAAACATGATTTTGTATCCTCTGATAATTCTGAAAATGCCTTGGTAGTTTCTGTTAGGTAAGGAGCTGAAAACCCATAAACTCAACAGACCTTTATTGGGCGAAGCTGCCAGACTGTCTCTAGCAAAGGAGAGAGCAGCCCCTGGGGGAGGAAGGGGCAAGATTTTATGGGCTCTGGGCGGGAGGGTGAATGAGTGATTGACCTGTCACATCTGGATAGGTAGGAAGTGGGCATGCAGAAGGTTCTGATAGGTTGGAAGAGTCAAGTCAAGTTTCGGCGGGCTTTTTGGTGGGCTTTTGAAGATTAGGGGATAGTAGGTAGAAGAAGGCACCACCTTATAGGGAGGAGCCATTTTGTAACAGGTCCTGCCTAACAGAAACAAAAGTGAGAGGGCATGTGACATCACACTAGCAGCCAAGAGAACCAGGACCCAGGTCTCCAAGGTAACCAGGTTGCTGCACCCGCCCTCTAGGACCTCAGAGCCCCTCTGTGGAGTGCACTTACGGAGCTGTGCCCTGGGAGGCACCAGAGACTCCACTCTGGTGTGCACCAAGGGCTCTGTGGAGGATGGGATGGCTCCAGGAGTCTCCCAGTGGTTCTCTCAGTGGGGAGGGGAAGCCCTGCACCCACCTAACAGTTTCAACTCTTTAAAAAGAAAATATTTCATTGTGGAAACCAAAAGGAGTAGCTTTCCTTTGTTCTGAGCAATGAGTTTGGCCTGAACCATCTGGCTCCCTGGCACCTTGTTCTTCCACAGCCAGGCAAGATTAGACCATCTCTAGCTCCAACACCTCACATTGATTCTATTTTTTTTTTTACCACTCTCTTAATTTGTGTTCCTGGGTCCTATTCAAATATTTTTAATGGATTTCTTTCTTTTAGAAATGAAAAGAAATAAACTCAGCACATAGCTCCAGATTGCCAGTGCCTCCAACTGGCTAATATACATGTGGCACAGTGGAAAACCAGTCTACATTTGCAGTAAAGGGAATTGAATATGCTTTTTTTTTTTTTTTTTTGGAAGGATCTGTACAGCCAGAGGATGATGTTAAAGAAAGAGGGAGCACTGGTAACAAAGAGGGCTCTAATCGTTTTTTTAAGAGTTGCCTAATGTTGGCTTTGAATAAAGATCTGAGACCTCTCTATTCAGTCCTTTAATGAACAGCATGGAGCTTTAGATAGCCTCAGGAGAAAGAGCTCCTTTTTTTCCTAATAGAAAGAACTACTCAGTGGAATGTTTGATAATGAGATGCAAAAGTCCTTCTACAGAGTCTCTTTTTTTTTGCATTCCCCCAGTGAATGTGGGTGCCAGCTACATTACCCATAGTCCTTCCCATTAGAAAGGAAAAAATTATTTGACCATAGGTCATAAATAGATTTAGGGAAATCCTGTTTGCTCCACAAAATTGGCTCTATTTCATGTGTTCACAACACTGAAACATTATTTGAAATCACAAATTGCCATATATATATATATGTTTCAGTGTTGTGAACACATGAAACAGCCAATTTTGTGCAGCAAACAGGACATATATATATATATATATATATATATATATATATATATATATATATATGGAAGCAGCCATTCTGGAAGGAAGTAGGCAGAAAAAGAGAGAAAAGTGGATTACTTTATACTTTATCTGACAGCTATCTCTCAATGTGTCTGCTTATTTTAAACAATAAAATAAGAATTGCAATATATTTTCTTCTAGAGGTATAAAGGTATTCATCCTTGTCAGGATGTGCTGGGATAGCTAATTGAAGACAAAACTGCCTCCCAGCTGTGATCAGTGGTTAGGTGTTCATAAAGAATTTCCCAAAGATACACAGGCAGGATCCCCTAAGCATGATTTTTAACTTTATTTTGAAATTGTGTGTGTGTGTGTGTGTGTGTGTGTGTGTGTGTGTGTGCGCGCACGCATGTATTCACATTTAGTATTGTTAATATTGTTGGTCAATCTCTTCTACACATTAAGATGGAAGGAATTGTTTAGGTATGGGAACATAGATTTAGAGAATTAAATCATTTTATTGCCTGCCCTGTAATTAAACTCATTTTCATTAAGATATTTCCTTTCTAAATATATGAAACTATCATCCATCAGGTGTTATTGTTGCTGCTGCTATTGTTGTTGTTGTTAAATGACATGAAGTTGGGTCTGATTCATAGTGATGCTAATAGGGTTTTCATTGGCAGATTGTTTTCAGGACTGCTTTGGGAGTGGATTGCCACGTCCTCCTCCCTCCATCTGGTGTAGCACTCCATTATTTTGGCATGTGCTTCAATCGGATTTTGCATGTATTTGAGAATGTGAGAACACTAATGGATATTGGTGTGGTCTTTATCACAAAGAAATATAAGTTCTCAAATTTAAGGTAAACTTTTCCTTAATATTATGAAAACAACCTTAAGTATTAGATAGTCACAAAAAAATCTTCCTTTTGGATCAAGGAGAAATAAAAATCCTCCCTGTTAGGCTTCTCAAACCTGTGAAGGGTCTCACTTGTCAAAGAAAAGCCTCATTGGGTAAGGTAAACAGATAAGGAAATCTTCCGTCCAGACTGTTGGCTTGGGAAGAGGGTTGGACGTTCAAACTAAAGCCAGGAAAGTCTAAGTGCCAGGGTGAGCTGATGGGAAAATCCTGGAGGACTTTAGAGAGGAAGTCTCAATGGAGTTAGGTCTCTCTGTCAATTGGTGCTCATCAGTTACCCTCCTACAGAGACTGGGAGACAAGGCGCTGTCTCTCTGGATGAGCACACTTAACAGGAATCCTTCCTGTCCTGGAAAAATCCATTCCTGAGGTACAAACCTAGAGAGAGGCTAAAATATGATTTATGCTTCAAAAGAGGAAATAAAGCATTTACAGCAATGAATTTTCTAAAAAAAATGCTCTAAGACAAGAGAGATGAAGGCTAGAGTTTGAAAAATACCTGTGTAAAGTTGACTCAAACTGAAAGTGACATGAGGACGCTCCTGATGGCCTTGCATGCACTATGTTCCTTTCAACTGCAGAGACCCATGGTAGGAAATGACTAACAAACCTCTGAAACCCTCA